>JAAGNO010004699.1:24209-46694 GCA_033439905.1 Ceryle rudis | reverse complement strand
TTTGAATATTTTAAATATATAAAAATCTTTCCATTTTTTAATCATATATAAACAATAAATAAATAATTCTCTAAATAACAAAATCTTTAAAAAAAAAAAAAAAAAAAAAAAAGCGCTAATTCCTATTAAATAGTCTTCTAAACTAATATAAAGTATTTCAGTCTTCTTTAAGCTTCTTGGAGTACTTGATTTTTTCCATTAGCTCATAAGAATGTTGGTAAGGTACCTGATATGCTGATTTATTGGAAAACCATTTGTAGCCCTTCCTTAATAATCTTCTTCCCCCACACATTACTAGCTGCTCTCCTCAGCTGCTGTATCAGGACAAAGCTCAGAAGGTGAGTCTGCTTGACTTCCTCTGAGTCCTTTCTGCCAAGGGGACCCCAGCTTCACCCTGCAGGCCTCTGGGTCTTTGACACTGTGATGACTTGGCTTCATTTGGGTTTCCCACTAGGGTTTTGTAGCTGTATCTTTTATTGTTAGGAATTTACAGAACTTCAGAACTTTCATTTCATGGCATAACGAATTTGGCAGCACTTTTAAAATTCTTTTAAAAGAATCTTAAAGACATCACTTTTAAAACAGTTTAGGCCTAGTATGGAGTCCACACAACTTTTTAATGCATAATTAGTGATGTCTGCCTTGATATTTTAGATGATTCCTGCACTTCTCAATTTTTCAACACAAAAAGTCTGCAACCTGCTATGAAGTTTACTGTGTATTAAGCTTGACAGGTAAATCTCTAGTTACAACAAAAAAATTTGTAACTCAAGTGACACGCACAGGTCTATACTAAGGCGAACCCATAACTGATGTTTCCTGCAAGAAAAAGGTCAGGAAAAAAACTCCCTAAGGATTAAGTTATCAGACCTGTTAAGCTCTTCACACAATCACAATAGAAAATTTTTAAGTAAATGGATGTGAAATGCTTCCCCATCCTCTGGGGTTTTTTTCTATCTTAAATGTATATATTCTGTTTGTGGATATCACTGGTGGCATAGTGAGACTAGAAAGCATGCTATATCTCCTGTAGTCATTCTTACAAGCTATGGAGGACAACAAGATCCTGGCTTTCATTGTCATCCTCAGGGGTTTTATATGCCAGCTTAGTATGACCAAATGAGGTGCTCCTGTTTTACAACTGAAAATCTTAAGGAACTGATTGCAAAGGGAAAGCTTTATGAATGGATAAATTGAATTGCTGTATTCTGCTTTCAGTATGAAAATAAGGATTAGTAGCTGAAAAGATGAGCCTAGAGTAGAAATCTGTAGAAAGGATTAGCAGAATTTTGAAAATATTATAAAAGTCTGTGTCACTCAAATTCACACCAGGCCAGTGGGAAAGGGAGGATAGGAGTAATGAAATACAGACTTTTGGCATCCAGAGTTGAGACTGATGTGGCGAATAGCTTATTCTTGCTCAGGACTCTGTGTTCCTGGATGCTTGTTAAATCCAGTGGAACATTTCTGGACGATAGAGCAATGTTCTGGAAGTTACATCTTATTAAAGGAAAAAAAAACCAAACCCTATTTGGGACAGTTAAAGGAACTGATTTCCTCCAGGGATGGGATGCCTAAGGGATTCTTGAAAAAATGGGAGAGGGATCAGTCTAATTTTCCACTGAATACATTGAAGCACCTGCAGCTCAAACATTAGATTTAATATTAAGAATGTCTTCATAACAATGAGAACACTTCAGATCATGTTGCCCAAGGAGGATACATTGATAAAATTATCACTAGCTGAATACAATGGAAATGAATCCTGAGAACAGAATACCAGGAAGAAGCCTCTTCGTACACAAATATTTCTGTCATTGATATTGTGTGTGAAGAGTCAACACTGCAAGACTGCCAGTAAGGAGCTTTGTAATCCTAATAAGACTTTAAAACTAGTTTACTCCCAAGTAATCAGTGTACATTTTTTTTCTTCATTTACAGTGTGTGAAATGGAAGGTAAGTTTTTAAAGTCCAGTGTGGAAAATCCTTCTTTAAGCATATGATTTCTTTGTAAACTATCTGTAGGTTCAGCTTCAGTTCACTGAGAAGCAAAATACTTTCTGAAGGCAAAAACAGTGAACTCATCAACTCACAGAAAAGCCTCTTTACTGTGAAAGATCTGGTTGTTCTGGAGTTATATGGGCTACCATCACCTGAGGCAGCAGAGATTTTGAGAGATGGTCAAATATCGTATTCCTGAATTACTACTGTACATAAACCTTGAGATTTCCCATGGAAGCTTCTGATTCACAACTGTGACTTTTTCAGTTATTTGCTAATCACTCCAGATTTTCTTATGATACAGCAAACATTCTGAGGCTGTTTAGAGACAGCAGGACATAGGAGCTTTAATAGTTTTTGAACAACTATTTCATATTCAGAAAAGATCTTTGGACCAGGGACAGTAACTCAGGTTTTGTCTAGAATCTGTAAGATAAAGGATTTTTTTTTTTTTTTTTTAATGTGTATTAGTCTGATATGTATTAAAAGATGTTTGAGAGTCTAATATTGTAATACATTTGAGTAGTCTTAAGGACTATGATTTTGTGATGGAGTTGAACACACAAAACGTGGTGTTTAAGTCCTGCAGTATTCACAAAAGGCAGATAGGCATCATGATTTTAGGATTTAAGATTCTAGGAACTCCAGAAGAAAATCATCTGATTACATTAAGTTAGTTGCTTGCCTTTAATATCCCTGAAGCTGAAGGGCACAAAGGCTGCATTAACTTTAGGGCTTTTGCTACAGCTTTAGAATTCTTTGTCAGTGTAGTGTTTCAGGAGGTTGTAAACACTATTTAATTTAACATAGGCAGAATGTCTTTCTTTCTTATTTGCATGTTTTGAAGACAGCATTATCTAGCCTTGTTTATGTTTAAAAACCTAAACCAGAATAATATCCTATCTTTGTTTTAACTACTAACAGTTAAACTGTTAGCAACAGGGACAACCTATTTTTTCTCTATCTGGATCACTTGTACACTGAATATATATGAAAAAAAAAAAAGGGGGGTTTTCATTTGTTAATCCAGACTTGCTAGCATATATATGAAATTGCACATAAGCAGGAAAAATTAGGAAACCCCACCCTGTTGACACAGTTATATATGCTATGACTTTGGTGGTGAGATGTATTATGAGAAGGATGATATCAAAAGCCTGAACTGGTTTTGATTTTGGCTTTCTCATTTGAAATCTAAAAAGAAATTTTCTATTCTTAGAATGTTTTTTAATGCCCATGATAACTTCTCACCTAAAAATTTTCTCTATTTAGTAGCCATTTTCAGAGTCAGCCTGGACTACAGCCTGGACTACATCACTGTAATAACAGTATTACAGCTCTTACTGGAGAAAATGCTGTCCTCATGCAGTTCTAAAGGCCCATAGAGCTTTGTTAAAACAAGCAAATATTATGTGTTAATCTTTATTAGACTGTGAACTTAATCATGCATAACCAGGAAGAGTTTTTCTTTTTAATTAAATTGCCCCCTATTCATTATTTATGTTATCCCCAAAGGAATATCAGTGAAAAGGGTCAAAGTCTGATGGACCTCTGTTTGTTCATTTAAATTAACACATCTTCTGATCACAAGTGTACATATTGTGCTAAATGTGAAGATTTCTACATATTACAAAAATGGGAGTTCTTTCTGAATGACAGAATGAGATCAGGTTTTCTGGAAAAACTGTCTACAGATTGTGTTTGAGTGTAACATGCCCATTATTTTATAGTAGCTGGCATCTATGAAAATTCTGGAACAATAAAATGTCTGTTGCAAATTGCTTTTAAAAATTATACAGGCTATTTTAATAGTATGTGAAGAAAAGTGTGTCATCCTTTATTAGATTGTCTATGGCAAACAAATAACTGTTCAAAAATGGTTTTGGAGAGAGAAATAGAAGGGAAGACTTTACCTCCTTATTCATATACCCATTATATTAATAAAAATCACTGTTTGAGAAGCTACAAACTTTTCTTCAATTCACATAACATTTACTTATCCCAGGGGCTAGCGGAACTATGTATGAGAAAAACAATTCTTCCAAGTAAGCATTATTGGATTTCCTGTTGTCTCTTTCCATACTGAAGGGCGTTTTTTCAGTGCCTTGTAACTTCCTAAAAAGTATAAACCACAGTTTTTATCTTCAGGTGATTTATTATGGCTTCTTTACTGAAGCTGAGAAAAGAATACCACAAATCACTACAAGTTTGTGGGTTTGGTACCATAAAACAGATTATCGTAAACAAAATCTCGTGAGTGGACAGTTTCTTTTCAGAATATAGAGGCAAAGATAAACAATGATTTTGACCTGCATATCTACAAAAGAATTTGCTGCTATGTTACATTATTTCATAATGCACTAACATTATCAACTACCTCAATGACTGCAGAAGGTTAGGGATTTTTCCAAAATCACTGCAACTACACAGCCACCCTATTAAATTTCCATGCAACAATGGTTTTGCACTGATTATCTACAGTGTTTGATACTTTGTTAGTATTGCCAAATTTCCTTCATATTGCTGTTTTTCATTGCTTCAGATTTGTCTGTATAATGTCAGAAGGGCTGAGATGCCCAGAAGAAATGGGTAGGTGTAATGCAGTGCCATCCCAAGCAAGCTGTCACAGAATCACAACCTAGACCCCAACAGGCCTTTTTCACTGCAGGGTGATGGTATGACCTGTATTGTGGGACAAATGGCAGGCCCACCCCACCTTGTTCTATGCACAATCAGGTGCAGCTTGGGATCTGTATCAAACCAAATTGCCTTTGTGGCCATGTTTGTATTTCTACTGGTAAAATAATGTTTATTGAGTGCTGCAGAAGTTAGCTGAACCCTGCTTGAACAAGCTAATTCTGCCCCTCTTAATTATACCAAAAGTACAATAATTTCCCCCCTAAATAACTTATAGTTCCCTTTTCTGAGGATTCTGTGTCCTGCAAAATGTCACTATTTCCAGCCCTATTCTATGTACAAGGACTGTGTTTCCACTGTGCACCACATATAAAGACCATATAGAGACAGCTGTACCTGTCCCATATCTACATTGTAATGAATTAATATATATAGCTAGTTGACATCTGCACTGTTCCATAGAACTAAATGAGATTATATAACATTTTCATGCAAATGAGTATCTGAAATAGAATTTGCTGCTTGCTATATATTCATAAATCCTCATCAAAGTTGTAAAAGGGGTTATCATTCTCCTTATAAATGATAGAAGGAATCTTTGTCCAGCCAAAGATCACACTGGAATTATTTGTCATGCTAGTACAGAGACATTTGCTGATGGAAAACCAGACATGTTTCTTCACAACTTCCTTCCAGTTAATTCTGGTTTTTTGGCAGTCTCAATTATGCCTGTAGCCTGAGGCAGTCAAGAGATAAAACCCAACAACTACAGAGCAGCTTCCAGTTAACAAATTACAGACCATCACAGGGGACAAGTTAGTAATCCTTTCTGACCTGAATGAAAACAAAAAACATATTTAAAAGAATTTGTCAGTGACATCATTTAAAAAGCCCTCCTGTCAGGTAGACAATATGGAAACATCTGTTACTTGTCCTGGTAGTTAATTTATACTCCTTTTCTTACAAGTTGTAATCTTGCCAAATATTTACTTTTGTGTTTTTCTTGCTAATTAACTAGTATAAAGAGAATTATATATTCTGTTTCTTATTAGTGTGCTTTAAAGCCACACCAAAAAATATACTGATACTTGGATGCTGCTTTATAGTCCTTCAGAAGTATTAGTTTGCAGTTTGATTGATTAGTTTCCACCACTATTAAAGAGAAGCAGCTGCAGCTCTGAATAAAATTGTTCTAATGAAGCTTTCAAAGTGGTGATCAAAAGCAGACTGCTCTTTCAATTGTACACTTTTCTGAAGATAACTAATTGTGCTGTTTCAGCAAAATATGCATATCAAAGCAGCTGAATCATACATTTCATGGGAACTTTGGAGCACGTTTAACACATTATGATGGCTAATCTTTGTCACATTTGGTCTGTCAGTTGCAGAAGAGTAGAAAGTGATTAACTGTATTTTTAGCACTGCTTCATGTAGTCAATCAAGATTCTGAATATGAAGAATATTCTATATTTGCTCATAGACAGCTATATTTACATGGCTGTGAAGACGCACATGTCTAGATCACTGCTACCTTATGCAATAGTTTTGATAAAATGTATAAACACTAACTTCAAGAAGGATTTCAGTCTGCTGGACAGACAAGGCAAAGTTGTGTAAGGGGTTTGGGCACTATGCCATGGTCTGCCACAAGCTTTCTGTCAGATGTCCTGAAACAGTCTGCTAAAATTGAATTTTTAACGTTTTTTGGCATCTAAAAGACAAAGCAGTGTACCATCAGGAAATTCTCTTTGTATGTTCAAGCAAAGGCAAATTGTTCCCAGCTCAGTTAAAACTCCTTGTACCTCTCTACTAATTTCAGAAGGCAAATGTTGCTGCCCAGAGTGAGTTCCGTACAGCTATTTTTAGACTGCTGTAGCACTGAAGCCAGCTATCTCCTGCTAGTTCCACCACTTACTGAAACACATTTCAGTCCCTTGCACACTGTAGGAAAACCCTCATGCAGCAGAGGCATGCTTTGTCATGCTAGAAACTGTCAACAAAATAAAACATAAAAACAAATCAAAACATACATATCTATGGTGCAGTATTTGGCCACTTTTACACTCAGCTTTCGATGTACTAGGCTCATGAAAGACATCTTAGGATACCTGAGCCAAGATATGTTATTCTAAATGCTTTAAAATGTTTTAAATGTTAACTCTTGAAAAAGCAACATGCCAAACAATATTTTGATGGTTTGTATTAGTAGAGGATAACGGATGTTATACAGAAATATTCTGACCTTTCTAAATGCTTATCAGCTCAGTAATAGGGATTAATATTGCTGCAAAAAATTACTTTTTTATTTATTATAATGCTTGACAAGATCTTCACAGAAAATATTGTCTTTCATTCTGCTCTTCTTCCGTTTCTCTATATATCTTTTTAACTTAGTTCCAGTCCAGTGAAATTCTATTATTAGATCCTTGTTTCACAAAGGTAATCTAACTCTTGAAGTTCTGTGAATTATTTTATTCACACAGACAATACCATGAAGACAAAAAAAAAAGGTCAAACTAAGACAAAACTTCAAATTCTTTTAGTATCTGTTAATTTCCCTTCATCTATAGAATATTAAAAGCCACCATTTTTATTTCCATTCTTTATCAAACCAGAAATTAAGTGGAAATAGTTCCTTCCATTTGCAGTGTTATAAATTCTTAGTCAACGCTGCATTTCATTCTCTAGTCTTCAGTATTAAACAATACCTTCTAATAATTTATACTGTTTTATGAATTTTCAACAGCCATATAAAATATTTTAGATTCATTATGTATTTTCAGACTATCCTGATTTATTGTTAGTTAATAAGATTAGAAGATGAAACCTAAATGTTGTCACAATGTTCAAACTTCTGAAATAAATTATTAGTATGCAAACACTACACAATTTGAATAGGTAAGATAGGGAAAGGAATAAATAGTAATGTGGTAATCAAAAAATAAAGTAGTGAAGAAAAATATTCCATTTATCTACACATTGTGCAACTTCTACATAACAGATGTTCAGTTCTCTGTCATTCTCTAATTTTTTTAACTAAAATCTCATTATTTCCAACATTTCAAAAATCTTATTACTTGGACATGTCTTACTCTCTTAAGGATGTAAGCATACAAACATAAACAAAACCAATGTACACTGAAAATGGAAGATATTAATTTAATTTAATTTGACATATATAATCAGACTTAATATGCTGTATTCCACTAATATTAGTTGATATAATATAATTGCTTTATGATAGTAAAATCAGAAAAAAAAAATCAAGTTAACTCTGGATGTCAGAAATGAGCTCAAAGTTATGTATCTTTGTGGTTATGTATACATACAGTTACTTATCAGTTACACATAAATATACAGATTAATATTTACTTAATTTATTTTTAATGTTGCAGCTGTCAGTTGAAATCATGCATTGCTCTAAAATATAACTTGTCCTTCAGAGTCATAGTCAATCTTCAGTGGTATTTCAAAGGTATTCCTGTCTTGTAAGCCTTACACATTTTTTTATGGATTATCTCATTATTTCACTTGTTCTTTGCATTCTCTTTACAGATGATATTTTCTTTTTTACCAAATTCATAAAAAGTGGACAAATTAGATGTCCTGTTTTGAGAGCTATTTAAACAGAAACTCTGTAAAAATGCAACTTTCCTAACAACTGTATTTGCAATCAAAATGACCAAACACCAATTAGTTTGAGGAACATCTGCAGAGATTCATTAGCCACATATGGAATAAGTTGAATGGTTTCTCCAGGCTTCGCAGTGGGCAAGCCACTACATGGGGTACTACATCCACAGTTTTTACCTTATATTCTGTCCTGTTGCACTAGTATTTTTATTTTTTTCTAAGCGCATATATATTATTATACATGAAGGTGGTCCTTCGACAAAAAGTCTGAGACTCCTGAGGCTAATGTGGGAATCCCTTCTACACTGTCCAAACTCAGAATTGTACAAAAGTTATGAACACAGTGGGTTATGTTCTCAAATTCTTATTGGGAGTTGTTAATTTAAACTTATTTTGCTCTTTAAAATTTTACTTCCAATTCCTGTTTATAAGTCTTTCAGGTCATGGCTTAATCTGATAAAAGTGAGACGAGTCTTTTGAAATATATGTTAATTGAGACAATACTCAGTACACATACTATGTAAATTAAGGCAATACTCAATTTCAGATACTAAGAAATTATGTTAGAAGACAAAATATGATGTTAATTTGAATTTATGAGCATTTCTATTAGAAAGACCTTAGAAAGTAATAGAAGAAAAGTGCATTCAATAAGTTGCCTGGTTTTCATCCTTACACTTTCTCCATCTCTTTAACTAGTGCTTTTTCCAAAAATCTCTGAAAAAAAACCCACCTTCAAAATTTTTGTGTTCATTGAAGGGAACTTTTTGATTCTACCTCTTTGTTAACTAAAAAAATATAGAAAAGGGAAACTGATTACATCATTGTTTTAGAATCCCCTTATTTTCTTTTATTTTTGTCTGAAAAGAGAAATTTAGAATTGTTTTCAGCTAAAGTAGCTTTTAACATTCTTTTTCCTTTTTTTTTTTTCTTTTCCAAACTACACTCTCAATCTGCAGTTTATTTGCTAAGAATTTTTTTTTTTTTTTTTTAAATGGGTTATGTAAGACTCTGGGTGAGAAAATGTAAATTTCTGTTGTTATTTGTCGGAAAAGATTATTCATGAAGTCACTCTGGAAGCCCAGTGAGAATTACCTATTATATGTCATGAATGCAATAATATCTTTGCCTTATTTCTTACAGAGTGATCAAAAAAGTCATTGTAAAGCCTTATATAGCAAATAATTCACTTCAGAAATGAAAAGGTGTTTTAAAATAAATGGTATATAACAGTTCTGGGAAGACAGATGTTGGAATTCCTAGAAAAGAAAGAGGGGAAATTATATTGTACATCAGAAAGGTTGTTCTTTTCAAGGTCTCCAACCCAAGTTCCCATTAGAATCTCTCAGTTCTTCCTGCCACTGAGCCACAGGTGCCTCTTACCTGCTTTCAACCTAATCTTGAAATGATTCCTTAACGTGTCATACCACATCCTTGGTGTCCATGCTTTTGTGTCTTAGCTCAAATGATGTATACAAGAAACTCTACATAGAAAAGAAAAGAAAAGAAAAGAAAAGAAAAGAAAAGAAAAGAAAAGAAAAGAAAAGAAAAGAAAAGAAAAGAAAAGAAAACCACAACAGGAGGCAGAAAATACAAACTAGGTAGCCTTGCCATCTAAAACCTTAAATCCTTGTGCATCAAAATGCTATAGCTCGTTCTAAATGAGACTGGGAGCTGCAGAGTACATCACACACCAGTAGGAAGACACTTGGCATGGTGCTGGGCACTGCTTTTTTTTCCCCTCTCAGAAAAAGTAAAAGACAGACAGAGAAGGCAGGCTTTTCAGTGATATTTTGGCATACTTCACATCTTACTTGCTCCTTCCCTCATTAGCTTAAAGAGACCCCATCTGCCAACCACTTCATGAAAGCTGGCTTCAGTCACCCAGCTGTGCTTAATCTCAGGAGTTTCAGGTGCAGTGATACTCTGCCTGCAAAAGCTATGTTGGTATGGTCACTCTCTTGGGGAAAGTAGAGTGAAAGATTTTGGTATTTTTCTTTTCTTTCCCTTTTCAAGCTGTAATGAGATGGGGATGTCTGGAAGAATCCAACAGTAAATTTTTCCTCAGTTGAAATATAAAGGAAAGAGAAAGGATTTTTTTTTTTTTTTTTTTTTAAATCTAGTTCTTTAGGTTTTTCTGACAAGTGATTTAAAAATTATCTTTCAGTACTACTACTTCCACTAGTTATTATTTTCCAATCCAGTTCACTTTCCCTGCTACAGAGCAAGGCCCAATAACTAAGTAAACTCTCTACTTCCATATCTAGGATCTGTGGCAAGAGGGTATAACATCTCCTGTGGTAACTGCTTACCGTATGTGACAGTTTAATCCTGATTCAGTGTAACATTACAATCCTTTTCCTTCCATCATTTTATTCTGCCTGCTGATGTCACTTCTTATCCCCAGTGCACCTTTCCTTTGCAGCAGTTCTACTGTATGTGTACAACCTTGTAACTGGAGGAAGGTGTGTAACCTTTTCTGGTACCAGTCTTTTCTGCTCATCTGTGACAGGAGAACACAAAAATAAATTCTGGAAACCATCCTCACTGAATTTTACAATTAGTTTGTAATGTTAGGTTTTTAAAAAACATTCCTCTTCTAATAAAATCTACTGACAGTTCAAAAAGCATCTCTGTGCCAAATTCATGCTCGCTTCTGGCCACAGAACTTATTACCAGGCATTTGAGAAGAAAAGTGTTTTCCAACAAGGACTTCACTATAAAATGTGTTGTCAGAAAATTCCTAGTTACTGTTTTTTTTCTGACAGATGAACAAGTTCAGCTTAACTGCAAGTCGATTGCATGAGAGTATATTTTGATTTTTTTTTTCTTTTTCCTTTTCTCAACTCAAAATTTACTTCACACATTTCCATTTAAGTTTGTGTTTACCCATGTTTCACATTACATTATGACCGAAATGAAGTAATAAATGACTTAAATGAAGGAGTATATGTCTCCACAGCATGGAGGAAAAAACACAGGTGGTTTAGTGAGTGCTTAATTGAATTTGTACCATGTTTGTTTATTCCAATGCTACCAAAGACTTCCTGTAGCGCTTTGAGTACATAAATGAAAGTCTCTGAACCTCATTTTTCACCTACAAAATGAGAAATTAATACATAATATAATGGAAGAATATGCATGATATAAGGGAATATTGTGTTGTGAGTAGAGTGACATTAGTATCTGATTCTCTTTTAAATATGAACTATTCATCCATTTTCTGAGAATGGCCATGGGCAGGGACATCTCCCACTAGACCAGGCTGCTCAGAGCCTCATCCAGCCTGGTCTTAAACACTTCCAGGGATGAGGCATCCACAACTTCTCTAGACAAGCTTTCCAGTGTCTCACCACTCTCACAGTACAGGACTTTTTCCTAATGTCTAATCTAAATCTAACCTGCTCTAGTTAAAAACCATTGCCCCTTGTCCTATCACCACATAGCCTTAAGCTCAGAGTTTTGATTTAATCCATAAAAAATACTTTCATGTCTGCCTAAATTTAATTAAGATGCTGCCATTTTAAAATGAACTTCAGTGACATTTATGTAGATGAAATTATACCTGTAAGTGTGACTATCTTTTAATATCTGTATAGTTAAGTTTACAGTGTGGAAATTAGTTTTGTATCTCTTGTACCTCTTGTACAGTGCAGGATTTGTTTGGGTTTTGATTTGTTTTGTTTTGCTTTATTTCTTTTACAAGAAAGTAAATCTCCTCAAGGCAAACCAGAACAGTATTTTGAAATCTACATTGTACAGGCAAATGACCTGGGAAAGTGCTTACTGTACTAATAAAGTCATTGTAGCAATTATGTAAATCTTGCAAAGTATTTTCATGGTTTACTTTAAATACAGTAATAGTGAAATGGCATGTGCAAACCAGCATCTATTCCATTGCTATCTTTCTACTATGTAAAATACTGATTTTGTCCTTGTAAAATAGTATTTAACTGCTACTGTGTCACAACCATTCATGTTTAATGCTAATGAATCAATAAGTGTGAAGGATAAATGAGCCATTCATTCCTCTGTTTATTGCAAAGAAACTGGGGGGCTGAGTGGGGGAAACACTGACAGTCTTTCAAAGTTAGTTTCTGAAAGCTCCAAACAGTAAGCATAACATTGTACATTTTCTTCTGGTTTGTACTTTATCTTTACTCCCTACAAGAACAACACCCGACAGTTTGCAATTATCTTTTAACACCTGATACAATTACTTGTATTATATTTTTTCCTATGGAATGTATATGCAAATGGAATTCTAATTAGCATATTAACATTTTCCTAATTAGTTTATTCCTATAAAACATGAAGCTAATGGGATAAGTGTAAAATTTTGTAACCTGAAGACAGTTTTCTAATTTTGAACCTGTTAGCTAGATAAATGTCTTCATTGTTACCATGGTTATATATGGGTATGTAACTAACTTTTCAACAAGATCCATCAAATTTCAGTGTTTGAAGGCATTGTGAGTTTCCACTGAGGACATAGCAATGTCACTATCTTGTAAGGAGAATTTAATGGTTGTTACTTCCCAGAGGAATGTATAATTATCACAAGATAAATTAGACTAGAACTTGAAAAATTACAGTTCGTGTCAAAAAACTGTGAGACTTATGTCTTGAAATTCCCCTTATATGTAGTGCAAAAATCCTTCAGTGACATTTCTATTCTCCTTAATTATTCAGAAATCTTGGTTTGGAATATTTTGTGTATACGGCCTTAAATTCTACTTCCCTTTCATGTGTTTCCAAACAAACCATTATTTAAGAGTCAGTTATCCTGCTGGTACATTGAAAGAGATTAATTTTAATATTTGTGGACAGCAGATATTTGATAAGTATAAAACTTGGAGAAATTAAATCCATATAATTTACTGTATGCTGTTCTCCCTGTATTAAGTCCTGTCTTTCATTTTTTTCTTTTCCTTTGTAATTCTGAGCAGAGTAATACTTGGGTTTAGTTTTCCATGACTTTCATGTTACATACAAACAGTTTTATTTTCAAAGACTACAGCAGGAAATTAGGAAAACTATTCTGTTGCTATTTTTTTTTGTTCTGATTAGTTAGGGGTAAGCACACTTAAATTTTCTATCCTGAGGAAGAGAAGCAGACATGTTCCAGATATTATTGAGCAACAATCCTATTTTCATGCCACTTTAGACTTGTCTCTCCTGAGACAAGATACTTCAAAACACACAGTACTGAAACATGCTTAAATGTAGTGACTTAGGGTTCTTCCCATGAGAAATTGCACTGAGAGAATTCTCAGAAGAATTCTTATTTCCAGGCCATGTCTAATTTGACAGCTGCAAAAAATGAGATAGATTTTAAAAGTATAAATATATGAAGTTAACTCCAAGAGATGAGTGCAAAAATCCAGTTATTGAAGTGGAGGAGTCAATCTAATTATAAATAAAGTGTGAGACTGTTCATCAATACTTATCAAATTTAAGGCAGGGAAAAAAACCCCAACCAACAAGTAACTAAACCTTTCTTAAAGGACAGTTATTTTAGATAATCTGAATTTATAAGTGCCCTTGTTATTCCAGTTAAAATGTATTGTTTATTCTTTGTTTTTATTTTACATTTTAAATTTGTATTTTATTGCTAAACTTCTTTTGTAACACAACTTCCCAAAGTGCACAATTGCAAAGGAAAAAAAGATTAAAAGTTCTAGGCAAATGCAAAATTTCTTCAGTCTGCAGCTTAAATGATTGAATACTGTAACACATACTGATCTCACTACGCTGCCAAGCCAGAAATTTGATCTTGGTGGACACACTCTGAGTTGATGTGGGTACCCCAATCTATTCATGTGGGATATTTTTTTGTGTGTCTCTTATAACTCTATTCATGAGAGTATCACAGAATGATCTAGTATTAAGCATGGACTTCATAATCAGTTGTATCTGATGGTATCCATATCATTCTAATTTCAGCAGCAGACTGAGGATGAATTGTGCTTCTAATAAATCATTAAGATCATAGAATCATAGAACAGTAGGAATTGGAAGGGACCTCTGGAGATCATCGAGTCCAGCACCCCTGACAAAGCAGGATCACCTAGGTCAGGCCACAAAGGTGGGTTTTGAAAGTCTCTAGAGGAGACTCTACAACCTGTCTAGGCAGCCTGTTCCAGTGCTCCATCCAGTGCATAAAGAAGTGTGTGGCCAGCAGGTAGAGGGAGGTTCTCCTCCCCCTCTACTCTGTCCTAGTGAGACCACATCTAGAGTATTGTGTCCAGTTCTGGGCTCCCCAGTTCGAGAAAGACAGGGAAATACCGAAGAGATACAATGGAGAGCCATGAGGATGATTAAGGGACTGGAACATCTCTCGTATGAGGAAAGGCTGAGAGACCAGGGACTGTTTGGCCTGGAAAAGAGAAAACTGAGAGGGGATCTTATTAATATTTACAAGTATCTGAAGGCTGGGTGTCAAGTAGAAGGGGCCAGTCTCTTTTCTGTGGTGCCCTGTGATAGGATGAGAGATAATGGTAGCAAGATGAAACACAGGAAGTTCCAGCTCAACATGAGGAAAAACTTCCTCAGTGTGAGGATGATGGAGCACTGGAACAGGCTGCCCAGAGAGGTTGTAGAGTTTCCTTCTCTAGAGATTTTTAAGAGTTGCCTGGATCTGTTCCTGTGTGGCATGCCCTAGGTGTTCCTGCATTGGCAGGTGTGTTGGACTTGATAATCTCCAGGCGTCCCTTCCAACCCCTGCTTTTCTATGATACTATGGTTTTTATTTTGGTAACAATAATTTAAATCTCAAAAATCTTACACTGTTTGTTTGTTTTAGGAACAATGATATATTCCATGTCAAAAAGTATTTGATACACAATTATATATAAATAGTATTTGATACAATGAAATTACTTCCTATTTAAATCTGACTTTAAGTATGAAGAAAATGTTCTTGATCTTGTTCTTAATCTTAATTTTCCTCTTATTTTTAGTATATTTTCTCACACAATTTGAGCTCTAAGCAAAATAAATTTGTTTGATCCTAGTTATCATTCTTGCAATTGTCTTTCAACCTGAGAATGTAAAGTAAGGATAGTTTTCAGGGTTTTAATTTTATTACAGTTCACATGGCTGGGTCTTTCAATTATTCTTTACCTCTTTAGGTTGGCTTAATATCTTTTTCATGTAGGAACTTCTATTACAATCCATTTTTAATTTTCTTGCAGGATGGCATAGTATCAATGTGAAAATACAATCTCTACTTTTTCTGGTATCTGTTTGATTTTTCATGCTGGACATCTTATAAAAAGAAAGCATCCCACTAAAACATAGGAATGTTTTGTAATGCTAAGTTCTGGCAGTAATGAATATAGGCTGAAAGAAGGCTATTGTGTTTCAGAAAAAAAAAAGACTATTTTTTGTGCAAAATATTTTTTTCTAGGTTATGAAATTGTGATAGAAAATCCACATATTGTATACAGGATAGGAAAAAGAATAATACAGTCTAATGAATACTCAGATCTGCTAAACACTGAGCAACATATGCCTAAAACAATAGGCTGAAAATTATCCAAGTGGTGCTTTCTTGTTGCTAGTTATTTTCATGGTATTTTGGCATGTTACTGTTTTGGACAAATCAGCAGAGGAATATTTGGTTGTACTGAATAAAGCCAAAATATATGCAGGTGAGGTCTCTACCCTCTTATTCATTGTAGCATTGCAATGGTGTAACACATGCAGTGAGTATGTCTGTATAATAGTATAATGTTTATTTAAAGGCACCGTCCAATCTATCCTATCAGACTATGCCTTTTCATTTAAGAAAACTGTTGTGTGCAGATGCTTCCAAGCACCTCCATCATGACTAGAAATGAAACAAAGAAACACTTGCAGTGTGAATATGTAATTAATTAGTCATGGTTTTATCAGTAAAACTTGTATTAGGATTAAAATCTTATTTTATTAAATGAAAAAGAATTACTATCCTGTACATCTATTTTATTTTTTCCTTTTAGCTTGATTTTGTGATGAATATGTAGCTTTCTCTGTTTGTTCTACTAACTTTATTTTGCTCAGGTCCAAAAAAAAGGCTCCATGATTAAAACAGACAACTTTTATTTTGTTTAATTGATTGGGACAGAATTTTCATCAAGAATTAAGTGGGCTTTGTTCTTTCTAATTTAGCTCTTTCTATTCTGCATCAAGAATTTATTCACACACAAATTAAAAAATTGAAAGGACCTAACAACTGAAGACATGCAATATGCCAGCTTCACTCATCAGCTTTCTTGTTAACGTTGGTTTGTTGATCTTTGCCTTCAACTTTCCTAAGTCCTGTTGAGTGCAATACAGCATTTTGGTGAAATTAAGGAAATATGTTATAAATGAACTACAAAAGTATGATTTATCTTTGCTTCTGTGTTTGTTTCATTCTTGTTTTTTTCACTTGGTTGTTTGGGTTTTTTTCTTTAAACCTTTACTTGATATTTCCTTATCAGAGAAAATGAGTGTCAAATGTTCTTCGCAGTTGCTATAGGAATAGATTTATTATGAATACTGTAGGAACAAAGGAGTTTGTCAGTTTCTTGTGAAAACTGGACTTCTATCCTCTAGAGTTTATAATGTACAAGGTAATCTCAGACTCTGGATTATGGTAAAAAACAGTGGAGTTTTTCAGCAATTAGTCTAACAAAAGGGAATTTTCTCATTAAGTATACACCTACAAAGATTTTACAGTTTATCTCTGGTTCTGAACGTGCAATCATTTTTATTTGCCTTTTTCCAGACGTTCTCAAAACACCTAAGGTTCTATTATGAAATATAAGATGGCAATATCAGTGCCTTAATCAGAATTTCCATTAGTTCATCCAAGAAAAATAAATCAATGTTCTTATTTGCTGCACCTGAATGTATTCCATACATGCAGCTCAAGCTGAAAGAGAAATTTCCTTTTTATCCTGTTGTTGCTATCAACCCATTACTCTCAGTCAAGGTGTTATGATTTCCATATCATTCTTAATAATGATTAAGTTTCCTGACAAAATTTGCTCATTTTAAAAAAAGCAACCTGAAGATTTTATTTCAAATTTCACATTTATTCATTCTGAAATGAATGTCCTGATATGTCTGTTTCAATTAATATTTTAAGCATAAAGCAAGTGAGTATGGTTAAGTGTTAGTTGCATTTAAAAGCAATGTTTGTGTGACAAAAAAATCTTCAAATATTCTGTCCAGTAAAAAAAAAAATATTGTTCAGTATAATAGCAATGACTGCACTCCTCCCAATTGTTGTTACACTATGGTATGTCACTTGGGCATTTGTAAAATAATGAAAATATTTTCTAGTTTGCAATGTAAATCTACAGTACACACTAAATTATTTGTCAACAGCAATTTGACATATTGAGGGGCAAATCTTCCTTCAATTTAAACTCACAGTCTCTCAAATGCAGACTTGTTGTTACAGCTAGTGGCCAGTATATTAATGTGACAGGGTATGGGATCCTGATACGTTCCAGCCCACACCAGATGTTTCAGGCACAGTACTTGGAATCCTTCTCATCCTCCCACTTTCTTTATGACTGCTGTGAATATTTGGGTGAACAGCATCTCCATCTCTTTCATTTTATGGATGGAACTGCTCATGGATGAAAAGGGAAACCCATAAAGCAGTTATTAGTAGAATTCCACTTGTAAATTGAGAAATCTATTGCTTAGATTAAGTGAAAAAAAATTCCAGAGTATGTGAAGGAAGGGAGATGTGTTTAACTTCTGCCCTGCAGTGATGCCATCAGAGAGGAAAAAAAAAAAAAAAAAAAAAAAGTCATTAAGAATAAATTTAATAAATCAAGGGCATTTGTTTATGCAGTAATCATATTTTTGTATGTATTTGATGTTTCCATTAAAAAGAGGAAGTAATGCATCTGTCAGCCTCACATGCTATATTTTATGATACCCTATGTACTTATATAACATTTATGTTTATTTATGTCATTAGGGAGTTTCAAACATGTGTGGCATGAGTTGTGTAAGTGGAAACAGAGAGTTGTTACTTTTATCCATAAGTTCATAAATTATCCAAAGGTATATGAGTAATTTTATTAAGGAGAGAATTGATTTCATTACTGAAGTATCTGCAAAATACAGAATTCATGGCTTCTCAGGTTCTTGTAAAAAACCTTTTTTTAAACTCGTGTAAAGCCATATTTTGCATTCTCTGATTCCTCCATGAGGAAAGAATGTTGTAACATTTTGTTTGCTTTTTCATGTCACTGAAGATGATATAAATCTTTATGCTACCCTTAATTATTTTAATTTTCTCAGATAACTTGTACCAGTATAATTTATTACTTATCTCAAACTGAACTAATAGCTTATTGTGATTACAAAGAGAAGCTACAATACTGTATCTGGACTCATCTTTCTTCTCTGATGATTAGCACACAAACTAGCATGTGGACAGTCATTGATTCTGCTATGGAGGCTGCATACTCATTGTCTCATTATGTTTCCATCAATACCTTAATGAAGCACCCTTACTGGACACATCAGACTGTTGTTTTCAGCATACACGCTACAATTTTCCTGGTTTCAAACTACAACACAGAGCAAAATCAAAGTGCCACTTTTGCCCTAGGTGTCAATGCATGATGTTGGATAACACTGTTCTATTTTGCCTACTTTTAGGAGATAATACATGGTGCAGAACCATCTGGTGCTGACAGTCCCATAGTGTATGCCTACATAAGGTTGATTCTTTTGGAAATACGCAGATAGAAACTTTCTTAAACTTCCAGCAAATGCAAAACCAGAGAATATCAGTTCTACATGATTTCAGTAAGCCCATTGCAACAGAAATGAAGGGCAGCCTCTTTACCGTGTAGGACAGTTTCTCTGTGTCTCCCCATGTGATAATTTGACGTCCCCAGCTGTTCTACAGACTCAGGAGGATACACCTCAGTCTGATTTACTCTCTCCACAGTTCTTTTCAGCCTCTCTTGCTCTTCTCTGTACTGCAGTAGGCCCTTTAAATTCTGGGTAAAATGATTTTTAAACACCCCAGAAAACAATAACCAAAAAAAATACCCATTGTGTGTGTATCATGACAACTTTGTTATCTCTAACAGAAAGAAACCCTAGTAGTTTACTTTTTTTTTTTTTTTTTTTTACTTCCCCTCCCCCCCTTTTTTTTCCTCCACAGATTTCCATTCTGATCACATTCAGGTCTTGCAGCTACTTTAACCTGAATGAAAATCTGTGATGAACTGTGGTCTGCCCTTAAGTATCCTGACCATGTAATTGTCTTCAGGGACGAAACAAAGAAAGCAGGCATAATAACTTTGTTTAATAGCAGCACATCATAAAGTTGATTACAGTGCAACATAGCTGTGGGATTTTATTAATGATGTGGTAGTGCAACTTGAAAAGGATGTATTTCGTACATGTATTTCTTAACACATTATCCAAAGACTCTGTCCTGCAACACTTGCTGAAGGTTGTTTTATGCTACAGAAGCTGGGGAGCCTTACAACATATTTTTATCAAGATAAACAACTACCAAGAAAATATACTATCAAAATAAGCTTATTATGTGGTAAACTTTTGCCATACTAGCACCATGAATTGCCAGCATAAAATTTTATTGCTTAGCTGTAACAGGAGCAGAGCTGTGAGTGTGACATCCTTTGTTTATCACTTACATTTTTGAAATCAGTCACTCTGTTCCCCTCAATTCCCTAGGAAGACTTCATCTGGAGAGGACTGTAGGAACAGGCAACAAATGGAAAAAAGACGAGAAAGAACTGATAGTATTTATGAAATTCTATTACACTGATTCTGTAATATCTTGTGATACTGCAATGTATTCACAAATGCAAATTAAAGTAGAATTATGTTTTGTTTTTATAAAAAGCAAAACAAGTCTTAAGGCCACGAGGAAAAGTAATATGCTTAAATGTATACAGACATGGGCACATGGAGTGATTACTTTCTGCTGTAGTTCCAATGTACCATAGTATTTGAGAGATTTCTCTGTTGCTATTAAAACAGTTGTTCTAGGCAGGCTCATTCCATTGTTATTAGCATAGACATGAGAATAAAAAAACATAAGATGGTATAAAATTCCATAGGATCATCATGGACAAAGTTCTGAAAAATGTGTCACATTAACTGAATTAAAATTATGACTTTAACTTTCCCTGATTCATCTCCTGTACATCAGTTATGCTGTAGATCTTCATATAGATTATAATGAAGTACAACTATGATAAAAATAGATTAAAATTGGATGCCTCAATTCAGTGCACATTTGTAAGGCATTTTTGAATCTTTAAAATTATAGCATAAATAAGCATCCTTTAAATGGGTCCCAGTGAGAGCATTCAATTGTAGGAGTCCTTCAAAAACAAACAATCTGAAATATATTCTTTAAGGAAAGATCTCAAGCAAACTTGTTCATTTACGCTTGTGTGTTTATATTACATCCTTGTTGTGATTTAGATACAATCAGGAGCTGAGCACCGTGTGGCCACTCGCTCACCCTGTCCCCACCCATTCTCTCCTCTCTATGGAATGGGATTGGGAACAGGGAGAAAAAGGCAAAACCCCATGGGCTGAAATAAGGAGAACGTAATAGAACAATTCAAGAGGAGAAAAGAGAACAGTAATAACAGTAATAGTAATGAAACAATATAAAAAGTGAGTGTTATAAAATGCACTGACTTCCTAGACCTGCAACTACCCTACAGTCCCCACAAGACATCACTACGGTACAGGATATCCCATTGGCTGGTTGAGCTGTCTATTCTGACTGTGGCCCATTCCCAGCTTCTGGTGTAAATTAACCCTATCCTAGCCAAACCCAGGACAATCCTCCAAAAAAAAAAAAAAAAATTGTAAACACCAATTTACATTTCTGAATGGCAGATATGTTTAAAATGTAATGCAGGCGAACAGGCAGGATGTAGCTCTCAGAAAGCCTTTATTGTTTTCTGACATCTCACTGTGTTGGGGTCACTGATTATTGTTTGTCTTTAATCTTGCCACCACTCACTTTAGAGTGGTGCACCTTATGCAGTATTAGGTTTTGTGATAATACAGACAGTCTCTTATGGTTTTGGTGTATTGTTTCCCTTCTCTTCACTCACTCATGGTGAGTAAAAATTATAAGATTGCCAACCTCATCTTGTCCAGTATAGTACTGGTGAGAGTTTTATTCATAAATTTGCCAATTGTAAAGTCAAAGGGGTTTTTTTAAATATTTGTCTTCAATTACTCAAAGGATGGAATTCACTATATTTGCTTAAGGTATGTAATCAAAACAACAAGCAGCATTCATCAAGTTCCTAAATAATAAAAAAAAATCATTAATTCAGAAACAAATAGCAAGTAAAATATTGTTGCCACTGTATCTGTCATGCAGGCAGACATTATTCCTTTTATCAGTAAAACCTGCAGTGTAGAATTTCTTCTGCTACTTTTCTACCTGTCTTGCAGTGTTAAGTTTACTTAAGAATAGCTACCATTAATGAATAACTGACAGGATACCAGTACAGTTGAAATACCTGCCTTGTGATGAACTTTACAAGTAACTATCCTGTGTATCCTGGCTCTATTAATTCACAGTTGGTATCAATAGCTCTAATCCAAGTAAAGAGAAAAGCTGTATGAAATGTCTTTAGATCTCCTTTGCATCAGAGAGCTAGAATACAATTCAGAAATTGGCATTAATTTTCTGCAAAACTGCCACAGGATGAAAACTGCACCCTGAAAATACTTATTCTGATTTATTGAGTATTTGACATTGGGGATAGTTGTATCTAGGAGACATCAACTGACAAGTTATATAGGCTTTTAGCAAAAGGAATACATGTTTCATGACACAATCTCCTGTCACTGTAAGCTGTAAGAAAAAGAAATCTTTTGTCCTAGGAGATTTGATTCATATCCTAGCTTTATATCCTGTTTTCAGTACTGTTTTTGCACAAAGAAAATCTAGCAATGATACTGTATAAAAGTCTTTACCTTTGATCTCCAAATTATTAGATTCAGTTCATATCACATTCTACCAAATAATTCACAATGATATCTAAATGAAATGTCAACTATTTTTTGAGTAACCAAGCAAATTCTATTAATGCAAAAAAAAAAAAAAAAAAAAAAAAAGAAAAAAAGAAGGTAATTTTAAATAGGTGTTTTTTTTATTTAATTTTTTTATTGTAAAAACAAGACGTTAAAAAGATTTAT
>JAAGNO010004699.1:0-24199 GCA_033439905.1 Ceryle rudis | reverse complement strand
ACAAACACTAAACAAAAAAAAACAAAAAAAAAAAAAAAAAAAAAAAAAAATTTTTTTAAGAAACAAAAAAAATTTAATAAAGAAAAAAAAAAAAAAAAAAAAAAAAAAAAAAAAAGAGCAGCTATATTTAACTAGGTGTATTTCTAATGTACTTTTCTTCAGTGTAAACAAGAGCTGTACAATGATTTAGTTCTGTAGTTTTTACTGGACACTGCCAACGTTAAAAAAACCCACAGAAGTGGGTTATTTAGTTCATTTAATGTAGCCACATACTATGCTTTAAAAAAGCTGTTCTGCAGAACGTCACTACTACTTAATTAGGGAGAAACTGCACAGGAAAAAAATGTCATTTTAGCCATTCTCTCAAACTTTCAGAAAAGGCTTTTATTAGTTGGGAGTATTTTGGCCATTTGATTAGGAAACAGAAAATGCTATACATATTCTCTGATAAAACATCTTCACCTATAACATTTGTCTGAGTACAAAATATTGTTAGATGCTCTTCTTCAGTACAAACTGCAATCTGTCATTAAAGTTTTATTTCAGTATAATACGTACTTCACTCAGATGTTGAAAGCCAACATTTGAACATTTATTTTCATAGTTTTTGTAACTGTGCATCTTCATTGCTTCTGGATGGAGCTTAAATATACTTTCAAACTGTACAAAAAAATGTAGAGAAGCTGTTGGTGTACTATTTAGAGTTTCACTTTTGTCTTAGAAGAGAATAATGCAGTGTTCATATAGGGAGTGACTCCATTTAAGGAAGATTTTATACCTACCTTTCTGAGGATTGCTGAGTAGCTGGGTTTTTAGTAAGGTCCTTCATATACTTATCCTGAGAGATTGATGTCTGCTTAATATACCAGTTGTCCTCCATCATGAAAAAAGTAGTTTTGTGCTTTTTTATCTGTAGATTTTGTGAACAATTTAGGAATTAAGATCGAACTGACTCAAAGAGTAGGAAAATCTTGTGCTTTTCCTATTTTTTGAGCCAGTTTCATTTCACACATAATGCTGGAAAGTCTAGAAATAATATTAATAGAAAAATCTTAATAAAAAGAAGGAAAAGTCCCAACTTAATTACCTCAGCAGATGATAGACAGAAAATCTGTTGCAGGGTATTCAGAAAAAGGTGAATGATATGCTAACAACACTGTGTGATCAACAATTACTGTGGCTATATGAGAAGACTTCCTCAAATAATAAGTTGTAAAATAAATAGCACAGATGGCCATCTTTATGACTATAACCATGTTTTCAATTTTTTATGCCTTTCAAAAGCAGGACACTTCTTCCAGAAGCAGGAAATGTGGATTGAAAACCTTAATGAAGATCTAAATATAAGATTAATATTTCTACTATTAATGGTGTTCATTTGAACTGTGTCAAGCAATGCTCATGAGTAAGACTAGTTTGAAAAACAGACTGAAAATTGAAAAAACACAGAGCAAAAATAAGTTTTGTCACCTACTTAGTCTAGAACTAAAATTTGAATAAAAGATACACAAAAAATGTTATCTCACTTCATACTGATTATAACTTATGATGTAATTCTATTTGGGGAGGAACTTGGGGAATTTATGTACCATGGTCTTTACACAGAGTTAGTCCCATGGTGGCATGGACTTTATTGACTACAGCTGTTTGGTGTAAGTAATGACAGTTGCAAAAGTTCTTGTTTTCTTTGAACACCAGATTGCATACTGATACATATTGGGACACTCTGCCTAGCCATAATTAGTTCTGCACTCTGATATAGGTTCAGCTGTTCTGACATCATGGTTTTGCACTGTGATATTTTGCTAAGAGCAAAGATACCACCATGTAGAAGTTGATTATTTTGGGAATTATAGTGAAGAATAATTAATAACATATTTCCATGATAATTGGAGGTATAAATGAGAAATCTGCTTTTAGCAGGACATTGTTTAGAAGTAGAATAACCTCTTTTTAACTGTTGTCTATAATCCTTTTTTGGTCATGGTATTAGTTATTAAATATATTACTCCTCAGATAGGTCTAACTAGGTAATTTTGTTCTTAGCATAAGCATTATCATCATATAAAATTTCAATTATAGTTGTGATTTCAGCTTTGTACAGGACATGGTAGAGAAGGATGTCATTCCCCTTCAGATAAGCCTATTACAACAAACTGGTTAAACAAATAAACTGAGAAAAGAATCATTAGGTTTATTGTCATAACATAACTGAATTCACTGGTTTTCAGAGGGACTTCAGCTTTCTGTCATTCTTCTCAAATTTAGCCTCTGTAGATTTGCAGATGACACCAAGCTAGGTGGGTGTGTCAGCTAGAGGGTAGGGAAGCTTTACAGCAGGACCTAGGCAGGTTAGATCAGTGGGCCAAGGTTAATTCCATGGGGTTCAACAAAGCCAAGTACCGGGTCCTGCACTTGGGTCATAACATCCCCATGATGAGCTACAGACTTGGGGATGTGTGGTTGGAAAGCTGCAAGTTGGAAAAGGACCTGGGGGTATTGATCAATAGTCGACTAAATATGAGCCAGCAGTGTGCACAGGTGGCCAAAAAGGCTAATGGCATTCTGGCTTGTGTTAGAAACACTGTGGCCAGCAAAAGTAGTACTCGGCATTGTAGAGGCCACACCTTGAATGTTGCATTCAGTTCTGAGCCCCTCACTATAAGAAGGACAGAAGTGCTGGAGCATGTCCAGAAAAGGGCAACGAGACTTGTGAGGGGCCTACAGCACAAGTCCTGTGAGGAGCAGCTAAGGGAGCTGGGGTTGTTTAGTCTGGAGAAGAGGAGGCTGAGGGGAGACCTTATTGCTCTCTACAACTACATGAGTGAGGAGGGGGACTGCCTCTTCTCCCTGGTGACCTGTGACAGGACCAGAGGGAATGGATGCAAGCTGTGCCAGGGGAGGTTTAGGCTGGATATTAGGAAACATTTCTTCACCAAAAGGGTTATCAAACATTGGAATGCTCTGCCTAGGGCAGTGGTGGAGTCACCATGCCTGGAGGCATTTAAATGGCATGTGGACCTGGTGCCCAGGGACATGGTTTAGTGGTGAGCTTGCAGTGTTGGGTCGAAGGTTAGACTAGATGATCTTGAAGGTCTCTTCCAAAGATGTTCTGTGATTCTGTGATTCTATTGCAAATCAGAACCTGAAAATTAAAGCACTAGAACACAGAATCACAGAATCACAGTACTGTTGGAGTCAGAAGGGACATCTAGGTATCATCCAGTCAAACTCCCCCCCAAGAGCAGGTTTGCCTGGAACACATCAAACAGGAATGGATCCAGGCATGTTTTGAAGAGACGAAGACTCCATAACCTCTCGGGGCAGTCTGTTCCAGTGCTCCATCACCCTCACCATAAAGAAATTTTTCCTTATATTTAGATGAAACTTCCTGTGTTCCAGCTTGTGCCTGTTGCCCCTTGTCCTGTCGCTGGACACCACTGAAAAAAGTCCAGCTTCATCCTCCTCCCACCCACCCTTTAGATATTTATAGACATTGATAAGGTCTCCTCTCAGTCTTCTCAACGCTAAGTAGTCCCAGTTCTTTCAACCATTCCTTACAGAGAGATACTTCAGTCCCCCACTCATCTTTGTTGCAAAATCTATCTGGATGCATTCCTGTGAAACATGCCCTAGGTGATCCTTTGGCAGGGGGGTTGGACTCGATGATCTCTAGAGGTGCCTTCCAACCCCTAACATTCTGTGATTCTATGATGGACTCTCTCCTGTCTCTCGAACTGGGGAGCCCAGAACTGGACACAGTATTCCAGATGCAGCCTCACCAGGGTAGAACAGGGGAAGGATGACCTCCCTTGACCTATTTGCCACACTCTTAATGCATTCCAGCATACCATTGGCTTTCTTGGCCACAAGGGCACATTGCTGGCTCATGGGTAACATTGCCTACCAGGATTATAAAATCTACCTCTGTGGAGCTGCTTTCCAGCTGCTCTACCCCTAACCTATATTGATGCATGGGGTTGTTCCTCTCTAGGTTCAGGACCCTACATTTTCCCTTGTTGAACCTCAGTAATTTCTGCTCTGCCCAACACTCCAGCCTGCCCAGGTCACACTGGACGTCAATACAGCTCTCTGTTGTGTCCACCACTCTTCCCAGTTTTGTATGATCAGCAAATTTGATGGGGACTCCCTCTGTTACCTCAACTAGATCATCTTTCATTTATCTGCCAGTCTTATTCAAAATCTTGATCAATAACCTAGATGAAGGGACAGAATGCACCCTCAGCAAGTTTTCTAATGAAACTGGGAGGAGTGGCTGATACACTGGGAGGCCGTGCTGCCATTCAGTGAGATCTGGACAGGCTGGAGAGCTGGGCAAAGGTGAACCTAATAAAGGTCAACAAGAATAAGTGTAGAGTCCTACACCTGGGGAGGAATAACACCATGAACCAGTACAGGTTAGGGGTAGACCTCCTGGAAAGCAGCTCCACAGAGAAGGACCTCAGAGTCCTGTTTGACAATGTTATCCATGGGTCAGCAATGTGCCCTTGTGGCCAAGAAGGCCAATGGTATCCTGGGGTGCATAAAGAAGAGTGTGTCCAGCAGCTTGATGGAGGTTCTCCCACTGTACTCTGCCCTAGTGAGACCACATCTAGAGTATTGTGTCCAGTTCTGGGCTCCCCAGTTCGAGAGAGACAGGGAAATACTGAAGAGATACAATGGAGAGCCATGAGGATGATTAAGGGACTGGAATATCTCTCGTACGAGGAAAGGCTGAGAGACCAGGGACTGTTTGGCCTGGAAAAGAGAAAACTGAGAGGGGATCTTATTAATATTTACAAGTATCTGAAGGCTGGGTGTCAAGTAGAAGGGGCCGGTCTCTTTTCTGTGGTGCCCTGTGATAGGATGAGGGGTAATGATCAAAAGTTGGAACACAGGAAGTTCCAGCTCAACGTAAGGAAAAACTTTTTTACTGTGAGGGTGAGAGAGCATTGGAACAGGCTGCCTAGAGAGGTTGTGGAGTCTCCTTCTCTGGAGACTTTTAAGACCTGCCTGGATCTGTTCCTGTGTGGCCTGCCCTAGGTGATCCTGCATTGACAGGGGGGTTGGACTCAATGATCTCCAGAGGTCCCTTACAACCCCTATCATTTTATGATTCTATGATTTTTAAATGCTTCTCATCCCCAATTACATATATGATAGTTAATGAATATGCAAGGAGCCAATTTATACTATACTAATGTTATATAACAGTAGTTTTTTATGAGAAAAATACAGGAAATCTCTAGATATGATTGCCATGCTAGGTGGTGTGATTTTAACTTAATACTCTTTAAATGAATCATAATTTTGTAATACTTCAGCATTTCATTACAGTTTTAAGCATATTATTTTAAAGCATAAGTGTTCAACTGTTTATCTAAAAAGCCCTCAAAACCACTTCATTTAAATAGCTCTTATTTTTAACCTACATGAAGAACCTGAAGTGAAGGAAGAGAGCAATTAAAGGATTTTTCCCTGTATCAACTCTTCTAACACTGTTGACTGACAGTGTTGACTAGAAAAAAAGAAAGGGTCTGTATTCATCTGCACACTATAGGTTATCGCTTACCTAGAAATTATTTCTAGGATGATTTTCACAGAGTTCAAATACCTTTCTGATTGAATACACATCTAAAATACTGAATATTTATTGGATGTTACTCTAAACCACCGCTTTTGCATGATGTCTGTGGATATTCTTGAAGAACAGTTTTCTTTCACTACTTATTACACTGGGAGAAGGAAAAGTGGAACAAGAAAGAACTGGAAAGATGGGAGGAATTCTCAGCAAATTTGCTGATGATACGAAACTGGGAGGTTTGGCTGATACACCTGAAGGCTGTGTGGCTATTCAGCATGATTTGGACAGACAGGAGAACTAGAAAAAGAGGAACATAGTGAGGTTCATCAAGAATAACTGCAGAGTTCTGCACCTATGAAGGAGTAATAAAATGCACCAGTACAGGTTAGGAGGTGATCTGCTAGAGAGCAGATGCATGGAGAAGGACCTAAGAGTCCTCCTGGTGGACAACAAGTTATTCATGGGACAGCAACGTGCCCTTGTGGCCAAGAAATCCAGTAGTCTCCTGGGGTGCATTAAGAACAGTGTGTCCAGCAGGTTGAGGGAGGTCCTCCTCCCCTTCTATTCTGCCCTAGTGAGACCTCACCTGGAGTATTGCATTCACTTCTGGGATCCTAGTTCAAGAGGGACTGGGATCTATTCAATAGAGTCCAACAGAGGGCTATGAGGACAATTAAGGGACTGCAGCACCTGCCTTATGAGTAAAGGCTGAGAGACTGGGGTTTTTTTAGTCTGGAGAAGACTGAGAGGGCATCTAATTAATGCATTTAAATATATGAGGGCTGGGTGTCAAGAAGAAAGGGGCAGCCTCTTTTCACTTGTGCCCTGTGATAGGACAAGGGGCAATGGATGCAGACTAGAGCACAGGAAGTTCCACCTCAACATGAGGAAGAACTTCTTTACTGTAAGGGTTATAGAGTACTGGAACAGGCTCCTCAGAGAGGTTGTGGAGTCTCCTTCTCTGGAGACTTTCAAGACCCGCCTGGATGCGTTCCTGTGTAACCTCCCTAGATTCTATGGTCCTGCTCTGTCAGGGGTTGGACACGATGATATCCTGAGGTCCCTTCCAACCCCTAACATTCTATGATTCTATGACTTTTAAAATTCTGTTGAAGCATTTTTAACATTGGTTGGTCATTCAAGGGGAATTCCACGTTTCGTATTATTTGCTTTGCTTACCTATGCATAATAACAATGCATTTTATGGGTACTTGATAAGTTAATCTATAACTACTGTACGACACTGAATTTTTTATTGTAGTTATTTGAACTTTAATATAAATTATCATGTCATGATGCTTAAAATTTTGAAACAATATATTCCATTTATGACTGTATAATGCTAATGTTTTATGGGATATAAATATAATGCATACAATGTATTCCACATGCCTTACAGTATATGTATTATTACAGCTGTAGGCATGATATATAACAAATGCAAGGTCAGTTTTAGCTAAAATACTCAGATTTATATATAATGTATACTTTATTTTGACGATTTTTAAAAAAATAGCTTTATGAATTCTAGAATATTTAGTAGAACAACTCATAGAGGAGAAAAGAATTCATGAAAATATATCTATAGCTTACAAGTTTCCTGAAGTTAAATAGAGGCTGGAACCAGTCTATTCCTCTATTTATCATAGCTGAGAGTCTGAAATTGATCCAATAGGAAATATTAAATAATTAATTTCATGATTTACAGAGCTAGCCATCTTTACATCAAATTATTGAAATTTTCTTCCTCCCAGCTGGAGTCACAATAAGCAGTAAAGTGATGGAAATCTAAGTGTTTGAAGCAAAGACATACATCTTCATCCCATTTGGTTTGGTACTGCATGCCTAAATAATTTTTGATAACCTAAAAAAACCCACAGTCTACTGATGTAATTGCTGACAAACAGTACAACCATTTAAGTCAAATAACATTTCATAAAGTATGTATTGTTAATATGTATTATTGCCTGTGACCCATAATGAAAGACAGCTTTCAGCTAATTATAAGTACTTTCTTAGTGGACTAAATGAGATCATCAACTTTCTACCTTTTTTTTTGCAAAATCAGGACTTCTTGCAAAGAAGAATTTACCTACCTACCTACCTACTTCAGAAATAAATAGATGGATATAATTAACTTTTCCAGACAGTTTAATATTTTAATATATTTATAAATATATAGACATAAGGAGCTGTATTAAAGACACATTTCACTAAAAAATATATTTTTAATAATTTATAACCTCTAGCAAAGATTGAAGGCTTCTGGCATCTAAGTAGCTGATCAAATGAATGTGATCTCTGTGTAGTATATGGCATTAAATTTGAAAGCAATGAAGGAAGCTATATACAAGACATTTGCCATTGTCCCCATCACAACCTAAAATGAGTAACAGTATAACGCTGCCTGACTTTTTGATGAGGACATAATGATCTGAAGAATGTCTCATCAAGTTAAAGCTACTCAAGCACATCTGTTTAACCTGTTAGAAGTATAATACTGCGTGACTGTGATTAGAAATCAATCCTCTGTCTAAGGTAGGACCTGACAATTCAACCTGGTCAACAGGACACTTCAGATCTACGTGGCCAGCATCTTCAGACAGACCTGCTCAAATCTGGAAAGGCAGATGACCTTTACACAGAATTACACAGAATTATCATAGAGGCTGGAATAGACCTCTGAGATTATCAAGTCCAGCCTAAGACCTAACACCACACCACCTAGCTAGAGCTTTTCACAGGCACATGTACAGCCTGCAGTCCCTGGGCAGAGAAGGCTGTGGGATTCAGGTGCCATGGATCTCTTATAAAACTTGGAACAAGCTTCCTTTGCCCAGAACATATTTCATTCTGGTTTATACAGGTTGGATGGTGGTCAGTTTGTGGGTAGTGAACTGTTTAAGAGATTGCTGCTCTAGAGACTTACTCTCCTGTCCCTGGGAGGAGCAAGATGAACCTCAGTTTCTGAGTTTCTAGTACTCAGTTACAAACAACTACCTAGGTTTAAATGCCTAAAATGTTTCTGTCAGGTTTATTAACCACTGACATTCTCATAGCATTTAGCTATAGTTTAAGCAGTAGAGAAGAAAACGAAGTTTCATCAGCTTAGCATCAGTTAAGCTGCAATGGGGGACATGAGGTGCATTTGGCAGCTGAGATGACATTTTAAGATTATAGAATAGAGTATGCTTTTAGTTGAGGCTATCTTCAGTGAAATAGTAGCATGTTTAATATTTGAATGACCTTTTTCAGATTCCTTGTGAAATTTATTGTGATGAATCAGAAAATGTAATACTTTCAGCATTTGTGATTTCAGGCTGCTAGAGGTGTGACTGCTTTTGTTCTCTGTTTACTTCTGATTCATATCATATGTTATTTGAGAATTTCAAGAGAGATAATGTTCTTTCTCTTCTAAAAGAAATATTACACTTCAGGAGCAAGTTTATTTCAAGGGATGGTGACACATGAAGAAAATTTGTAAAGACATATGTGTTGAATGAACCTTGTGCCAGGTATACCAGCCTTAATTCTATAACCTTCCTTGGAAAGAATATTAATATTTTAAAAATGAGATTTTTTTTTTCACAAGGTTAGAAAATTGGACTTAATCCAGTTCCAGTGCTCAGATAGTTCCTATAAATGTCTGTAGTGACTGCATTTCAAAATCTGTGGCCATTGACAGAAGACAATATTAGTTCTAGAACTTATATTCAGCCATCTTTCAGAACCTGACAGCATCCCACCCTTAAAATATCTGATTTAGTAGCTGGTGTGTGTGCTTACATATTTCATTACTCTTATTTCTGGTCTTTGCTTCTTCACCATTCTAGGGTAAGGTTGCTCCAAGCATTGGTACTAAAGGTATTTGGGGTTTTTTGGTCTTCTCTGAAGTCTTGTTCTCTCAATTAATGTATCCTTAAAGAAATACAGGGATTGCATTCAGGCAAAAGAGCATGTGAAAAAAATATTTTAAAATATATGTGGGTTGGGTTTTTTTATTATTATTATTATCCAGTAGTAAAATAAATGAAGTACTAAAAATATGACTCTCCAAAATGCTTGCTGCATGGCACATAATGGTAGTTGTCTACACTAATGATTCATGCGTGTTTTCCATTGTATAATCACATGGTAATTACTAAGTAGATAAAAGCATCTACACCTTTTATAGCAAGTTTTTCATGTGGCCCAAGAACATGTTTGTACATCTGCTGATGATAATTTCCAGCACTGTCATGACTATAAATTCCAGCACTAGTATGGAACTTGAATACTGTGGGGAACAGGAAGTGTATTAGGATTTTTTGTCCTCTTTTTGCTGTTCTGTTGTTTACTTCCTTTGATTTACTTTACATTTACATTTGACATTTCTGTCCATGTTATCTGTGAAAATAAGTTAAAAGTTTTAATACTGATAAGCAGCACTCTGATAAGTTTTGACATTTTGGTGTTAGAAACAACATCATTAGTCAGGAGGCTTTTGCTATTTATTTTTTTTTCCCCAAGGAAAAATAAAACAAAACCAAAAACAAAGGGAAAAAACCAAACAAACAAAAAACCCCCTCACAAACAAAAAAACACCAAAACCACAACAACAACAAAAACCTCCTGAGTGGAAGTTTTGCCTTTCTTTGAGCAACAGAAAGAGGGAAACTTCATGCTTGAGACCATAAACTGAAAACTTAGAAAGTGAGGCCATTATGATAATATTTGTTGTATTTAATTTTTTTTTCACCAAAAGAGAATCCATACATTTTCAGTATGTACCTATATAACAGCATTTTTTTGTTAGCAGGTTGTAATGACATCTTTAATTTATGCATATTATTTGACTACTTATAAATCAATAGGGAAAAATCCCAAGCAATGAAAGCATCTTATAAGAAGTCTGTAGTTTACTACAGAGTTGTCAAAACCAATGTACCAATAACCATTATATACTCTAGTAGGGATGCTTCATTGACTTGATACCATTTTATCTTTTCCCCTGTCCCCAAATAGTTTTTGCATATTTCATTTGATTTAGTAAATTTATGGTTGTTGATTCATGATGTGAACCAGGAACTTTATGCATTGCCATTTACTGCATGTTTTTCGAAAAGAAGCCAGCATAGTTTCTATTTACATTCCATTTCCTTCTTGAGGAACATGATGCTTAAAAATAATTTTCATAATGATCTAGTTAAAGTTTTCTCTCAAATCTATACCGTTCCCCTTCCTCTCTCCCTAAATGCTGTTTGACAGCCTGCTGGCAGAAAATGTTAAAGTGACTATGTTACATCCTCTACAGCTGTACTGTGTTACAGTGCAGGGTAGAAAACTGGTTTCTGGCAAAGATTCCTGGCTTCAAGAACCAGGTCACTAATACAAAGTGCCTGGATGGAGGAAGAGCACTGGTGCTTGATTGAGAAAATGTGAACTGTACTGAAAGCAGCCTCCACAGCCTTTCAGGAAAAGGCTCTATACAAGTAGCCTTCAGCAAAATGCAAGTGAATTAATCAGGAGACCGTGGGGATAAACTTGAAGATGCAATTTGGAAAGGGTCATTAAAAATGTTCTTAGCAATTCTCAGAGTTAAGGAATCATCATGCTTGTAGCATGACTATTTCATAAAACTGGCATATTTTATTCAGAAATGTGCCTATAGGTAAAGTTATAAACTGCTTGAGTACAAAAATGAAAAACAGTTTAAAAGTTTAATCCATCATTTCCATCAAGATAATATATTCTAAATTTTCACTGTTAAAATATTCAGATGAACATGGAATTAGTTCTAAAGTTAAATTACTAAATAATGGTTGTTAAAAACATGCTTTCTTGTCACTGTTTGTGCAGTGACAAGACTATTTCAGGCAAATGCAAGACATCAGATTGTGACCTTTTACCAAACAAGCACTTCTGATAATTGTAATTGCCTTGGGCTAGTGAGCGCAACTATTACACTCATTTTCACAATAATTGTACATGTATTTGAAAAGATGTGTCATACATCTTTGATGCCCAACTTACAATACTTTGCTATGATTACAGCTAATTAAATCAGATGGGAAAACTGTACTTACTCATGTTAATTGCTTGAATGAAAAGATCCAGAAATTTGTAGTTAAGACCTAGAAAGCATTTCCCATATTCTCTATGTGAGTCCAAGCTGGGAAACTTTTTTACTTTTCTTTTTTTTAAGTTTTGCACTCAGCACTGTTTTCAGACTTTGGATATGTGGATCTCCTTATAATTCTCCACTCTGAATTTCAATTAGTGTTTTGACTTTTTATTTATTGTGTTTTTTCTTGGGATTTTTTTTTTTTTTTTTTTCCCCAATGCCGAAGCCAATGATGTCTAGAGGAAAAAGAAAAAAAAAGGATAATTTCAGGCAGTCACTTTTGATATCACTAAGGTAACTTTAAGACTTTTATCCTCCTCCATCCATCCTTTCACCTGTCACCCTTGCAGTATAGCTAGGAAAAAAACTTTTTAGTGTTCATCTATATGTCTTAATATTTATTTCCCTTTTTGTTTTGTTATGGGACCTTGGACTTCCATTCCTAGTGAAACAGCCATCTTATTTAGGAGGAGCTCCATGCTGATCAGTTAGGTTGCTCAGTGGACCTGTTCCTTACAGATAACACAGAGGAAGACCACAGCACTGGGTTTGCACCATCTGATAGATTGTGAGAATGGTCTCAGGCTGGACCTACTGGCCCAGAGGCAGAGCTTGCTCTCTGGAAATCAGTAGGGCAGTTGTAAGCACTCTCATGATAGTCCTCTAGGTCTGTTTAAAGAGCCACAGGTGGGACTATGGGTCCTGCATACAGATCCACTTTAAAAATATGTAGAAATTATTTCTGCTGAGAAGTTCAGTGTGGAATGTTATGAATATTTATAAGGCTGAATATAAAATTCAGACAAAAGTGCTGAGCAGCAGGAAAATCTTTGAGAAAAATGACTATATTTAAGTAGTTACCTTATGACAGGGCAGTTTCATATTTCTATAAGCAAATAATTCTCATCAGATAGAAGGACAATGGGGATTTTGCACATTTTAATTTTCACTTCTCAAAAACAACTGTTCTTTCTGCTAATAGACAGAAGCTATTAGACAATCTATTTTATTTCCTTGGATCTCCTAGTTTCATTAGAGGTCAGTAGGATTTGTCTTCTAATTGTTCCCACTGCTATCCATTTTAGGATTATAGAAATGTAGCATTGTAATTGTTAACTCTATCTGACCATTTTTATTTATTTTAACAGTTTATTATTTATTTTATTATTAGACAACTTTTCCGTGTTCAACTCCTCTCTCTTTCCATTTGTGAAAAATGCACATTATATCTACTTAACTATCTGGGAGGATGGGGAATGGAGAAGCTAAAACATATCTGCAGACTGTGAATACAACTGTTTATACAGTAGAGTACAGAAGTGGAAATACTTATTAATAAGGTAAATCCATTTTAGTAAGTGCATCTTAAGGTGCACTTACAGTAATAAAAATGCTAACATGCATGCAAATGATCTCAGAATGTCTGATTGTTCTCAACTTCAGAGTACCTTTTTCTGACATTGATTCATAAAATTAGGGAAGTCTATTTATGAAGTAATTATGGAAATTAAAACCATATTTTAGATATTCCTAAGTCTGCTGCCAATGCTCAGCCATTAACAACTTGGCTGTCACTTACAAGTAGCATTTAGTTTGTCTCTGTTTTTTAAAAATGACAATACTTGGCAGAGAAATTGGCCCTTATTTTCTTTGTAAAATGTTTATCAGTCAAAAGCCTGTTGTAGTAAAGTTTGAAAGAGTCTTGTTCTCATGTGAGGTTTTGTGTCAGGACTTCAGTGTGCCGTTGTTATGTGATGGACAAAGCAGAAGTGGATGGGAAAGAACTGCCTCCCTTCTTTATCTCAAACATAATTATTATAGAAAATTGAGCAAAATGATTAGGAGGATAAAAAAAAAATATTAATCCAACAAAGATCTTTTTCTTTAAGGTCCCTGGAATATGAGTTGGTTATTTTACCCTGCGTTGAGAAGGGTTTTCAGACTAGATGACTTCCACGTTGAGGTCTTTTCCAATCTTAACCATTCTGTGATTCTGTTTTTTCACACAATAAGTACACTCTTAGAAGTTCTCTTTGAAATAAACATATATTGATGAAGCATTCTGATTACTATATGAATAAAGCACCAAATACTTGCAAAAGTCTTTCAGCAATGCTTTCTGTTCAATAAATAGATTTATTGAAGTCTGCCTTTTATATCTTTACAATATTTTTTTAATAAATACGTTTCCTGAAATCTATCCAACATCACACATGATAATTTTTTAACATAATTTACTGCATACTCATACTTCTTTCTTTTTTTTTTTCTTTTTTTTTTTCTGCTTTTCCCTGCATAGTATTTTTTGCTCTCTGGTTTATATGTTTTCTTTTGGTTTGAAGTATGTTTGAAGCTAAATCTCCTTCTTTCTCACCCTTCCCTTTAAAAAAGGAGGGAGGAACAGAAAAGATGTGCATACATCAGAGGACACACATTCACTGTGACTTCTTTTGCCTTCCACATTTCTTCCTAGCATGAGGTTTTCTCTGGGAAAATTACTATAACATGGCTACAGGATTCTTCTACACCACATATTTTTCCAATTTCTTCCTTATTGATTTCTGATAGCTTGAATCAACCTCATGTTTTAAAGCTAGTTCTACTCCCAGAATAGAAACACAGAATAATATATCTGCCTTCATACCATTTTTATTATTTGTAACTTTACTTGTTTTTGTTTTTCTGTTTTTATCATAAATGCAATATATTAACTGAAGATTTATCAGAAGTGACTCTGGCTGAACAATGCTTAACTTGTAGCAGATTGGTGAATATTTTTGAAATATACAGGAAGGATAAATACATGCATCCAGATGCATGTATTTATTGGTTTAGGTCCCCACAACCACTTGATAAATTCAGTTCTATCAAAATAAGTAGAAAAGTAATGATAGAGAAAGCTTCAAGTGCTGCAAGAATTTGAAGCTTTGCAGTTATACATGAAGCAGCTAATTTCAGTAGAAATATGTGATGTTGTCATGCTTTCCTTCACTCTTCCTTATGCAAAGCAAATTGGGGAGTGATTTGCTTTCTCATTCTTTTTTTCTCTGTCACTGAGTGTGCTTTAAATTGATACATATTCTTAACACAGAAAGTATCCTCAAGTTTCCTTTTTCTAGAGTGCTTTTTTACTTTCCTTTGAGCTCTCATTGTAGCATCCTCTACATTTTCAATTTGTGTTTAGTCCACTTGATGACTAATTTAAGTTAGTGCACAACAGCGTATTAAGCTTGCCACCATCCTAGATAAGGTACTATTCCTTGTTACATGGCCTTTTATTGTGTGTTCCCCAGTGATCAGCTCTAAACAACTATAATAAGGCTTTAACTGCGTTTGTATTAGACAAATAGGGAACCTGAGCAGAGGGGAAGGAAGCAGAAAAAAACCACTATAAGCATGACATTTCTCAAACTACTACTACAAAAAAAAAAAAAAAAAAAAGTAATAGCAATTACCTTTTTCTTTTTTAGTTGATTTGAAAAATAGTGTGATTGTTTACTTTTGGCACTGATCTGATACTTTCAGTGTTTCTTCCCTCGGTTACATGTATTATCAATCAGTTATGAGAAGGTCCTGTGTTAGCTTTTGAAGTCCCAGTGAAACTCACTTGTAATAGTAAAAACTATGCCATCTTAGCTAGATGCTGGTATGATACAATACAGGAGAAAACATCCATGTGTACCACCAAGTGTTACAGGTAAATTAAACTTCTGAGGGAGGCAATAATTTCTGGATCCTCCGTGGGAGAAGTTATATATAAGAAAACAACAAATGCTGTGACTACACATAGCAGAGGTATGGCTGCTACTGATGGATAATAACTTTTATTTGACTTCTTTCTCTTTTTGAAGGAGCCAAAGCCATGTAATATAACCGCTACTTCCCACACCTGTTTGTAGGGTGAAGATCTGTTCCTTGCTATCAAAACTGAACACAGAAACTACAAGTATGAAATATTTTAAAGGAACAATTTTCCAATCAATATAAGAATGAGGATTTTCTCATTACAACAAACTCTTCCTATTCTCTCTATAGTTTCATTTGGCATATGTAAAAGCACCAGTATTTCTCATTCAATCTTTTTCTTTCTCTATTTCTCAATAAAAAACAACTTCAGTTATGAGATTTCTACAGCTCTACATTTTTAGGTTGTAAATTGGTTTGGTTTTATTGTCTTGTGGCTGAAGTGACAATTATTTTTCTCGTTTCTCCAGTACAGCAGGTTAAGTACTTCTCCGAACATAAATAAATAAATAAATAAATAAATAAAAATTTAAAAGGTCATCTATATAAACCAGAATCAAAGAGTATTTGTCTGAAAAATTAGTTATGCTAATTCATTTTACATTACAGATATCTTATCTATTGGGAAAAGGTCTAATTTGCTGGGGAAAAAAAAAAAATAAAAAAAAGATATTTTAGCCAAAGAAAGCTTTTCCAGCAGGTCCCTTGCTTTTCAGGGATTGAGATTTACACAAGGATTGTGGTACAGAGTAGGATTTACAATAGTATAAGAATTAAACAAATGTGAACTGTGATGACACTTGGGCTATCATTGATGCTTCTGGCCAAAGAAATCTGATATTTTAATAGGCATTGATTTCCGTAGTTCATAAAATAAACTTTATCCAACTGCTGTTTTATGTTTTAAAAGGAAAGTAAGAATAGATTTCTTTTAAAAAATGTCAGCTAGAAGTCTGAAATCTTCTAGCTAAAAGCTAGTAGTCTGTCATCATTTCCCAATTACAGTGTCTGAAAATGAAACAATCCAACATGATCTACAGCATTCGCCAGCAATGCTGCTTTTTAACAACTTGTTTGTAATAAAAAGAAACATTTTTGTTGTTGTTTGTTTAGTTTGCTTTGGTTTGTTGGTTTGTTTTGTTTTGTTTTGGTTTTTTAATTATGCAATGAGCATTATTTTCAACATGATTTTCTGGTTTTTGGAGCTTGCTTCACAAACATCTTTGGATATAATTATATACATGTTTTTTACACCAAGCATTAAATTATGGTTGTGTAACTACCAGCTCTGGTAACATTTCTGCAGACCAAATGTTTATGATTTCTAATCTCTGTTTGTTGCCAAGTAACCGTATGATATGTACTAGTATAACATCTGCCATACTGAGTTTGTCTAACAAGCTTTATTTAAAACTTCATATATCAAGTGGGCAATAAGTCCTAGATCTTATTGCTCTCAGGCATGTTCCTCTCTCTCCCCTTATATGGACTGTGTAACTTTTTTAGCTTTAATGTCTTATGATAGATCTTGTTTTCTTACTATGTAACAAACCAGAAAAGCTATGGAAACTAAAACTTCAGGACTTAGACTTAAGACAAGATTTGTATAGAGATAATGCAAACATTAAGTCCACTGGGATAGGATGTCTGCTGTTACAATGGGTGGATCTGTACACACAGTATAGAACCAGGCAGAACATCTGTATGATAAATTGTGGAGTTGTACAGTGCAATTTGAACAGCATATCCCCCAACTCCACCTCCATCCTGTCTGCTGCATAGTCACAAGCTACTCAAGACACCCTGGGAATTCTCCAGGCTTTCTAAACCTGATCGTAAGTGTGAATATTTGCTAAAAATCAAAAAGCAGGTGGAGACCTGCCGGCAATTTTTTGGTCCAATCCCCTGCTCAGAGTAGGGCGAGTGTGTGCATTTGATGGGGATCATGTCCAATTGTATCTCCTAAGGATCAAGACCCTACAACATCTTGTGTTACTATCATCATAGGGGTTTTTTTAATTATTATTAAGTAGAATTTCTTGTCTTTCAGTTTGTGCCATTGCCTCTTGTCCTTTCCCTTAGCACTGCTGAGAAGAGTCTGACTCAGTTGTCTTCTTACAGTCCAAAATATTTCAATTTAAAAGCAAAAAAAAAACCCCTTGAATGGAGCAGATCAAAAATAGCTGCCTGAGAGGAGAGGAAAAGTTAATGTGCACTCAAAGAGAAGTACAGAAAACATAAAAAAAGCCCTTACACTGTTCATGAAAGCAGAAATTTTGCATTTTATTCACTTAATATTTGGGTCACGAGAAATGATAGTATATCTAAATTTGTAGCAGAAGAAAAAAAGACAGATTCAGAAAAACTAAGTCACTGAAATGGCTGAGAAAAAATGAAAGAGCTGTACAGGTCTATGACAGAACCGGAACAGAGAGAATGAGAGCAAATTACCTTTTAAATGAGATGATTTTGAAACAGGGCAACAGAATTAAAAGGTTGACTACAAATCCTGAAAGAGGAAACTCTATGCAATATGTAAAAATTTTAATTGTTAAGGCCTTTAAATGTCAGCTCTTTGGAAACATTGAAGTGGTCAGGGTGCATAGGGTCGTATTCCCTTTACAAGGCCTCCTCAGAGGCTGAGAAATCTTATTTTGAAATGTCAGCATTATCAGCAGAAAGATTTAATTATGAAAAATACCATAGAGTATCTAGAATTTCTGTTTAAAGGTCGTGAGCTAGAGTATTTCCAAGAACTATCTGCCCCAGCTTTCAAAAAAAAAAAAAAAAAAAAAAAAAAGCAAGGCAGGGACAGATTCATATATAAGATTCATTCCATTCCCCCAATCCGTGTCCTACAAAAAATTTAAATGAGGGAATATACACCCCAGTTACTTGCTTTTAAAATCTAAATTTGAGATGGGATATACAAAATAATAGGTAAAAAATGGAAACTAATGATAAATTTCAGGGGAAAATTTTAATGGTTGTGAAAAGATTAAGGAAAAGAAATAATATTGAATACTAAAATACAACTGAATGTGAGGCTGAACAATAAAATGTAGGTATTCCTAATTAATCAGACAAAATAAATGAGATTATTCTGGGTGTCATTGGGTAAGAATAGTAGAGTAATTGTTGACAAAATCTGTATTTGGTTCCAGTTGCAGAGAACATAACCTTAAGATACTTTCCCTCCCTATATTTTCTGTATTTTAACCTAGAAAAAAAATTAAGAATAGATGAAGGAAGTGATGTGAGAAGGGAATGTATGATGATGTGCAAAGAAATTTTAATAGTGTGTGTTTCAGAATACATGATTGATGTAAAATGTGTGAGTTTGGCTTTTCTTACTTGTTTGCCTAAACCTCATGAATTATATAGCTCTCTGTTTTGCTGCATGAATACATAAACTATTCAGATAGACGATTTGTTAAGAATACTGCATGTTTTTCTATTTGTTTCACAATCCTTATACATGATTTATAGAACACACTACTTCACTGAAGACTCTTAAGGCATAATCTAACATGCAGATGTAGGAGCAAAAAAAATACTCCTACAGGTTCTAAGTGCAAGTAGACACAGTAAGGGTCATGGTCCATACAGATCCCTCCAAAAATCATTAGTATGGACTTTCAGGCATAAAAAGTGCTAGGAAAGAGCCTCCCAAACCTTTTCATTTGTCTTGGAATAGAAACAATGACAGAAACTGCAGCATATACAGTTTAACTGAGGTGAACTGGATTGGCTTAATCCTGTTTTCATGCAGTAGTAAAAACACGTATGTGTTAGGGAAAGCTCCATGTAGATAAGATTGGAGAATATGATGGACTCAAAATGGGAACATAGTACATGAGTACTAAAACATGCCAGTTGCAGTGATCTTCTCTGTCCTCAGCTTGTCTACTAGTTGTCAATATAAGGGCAGAAGGAAGAATTAGAGACCACACAAAATGCCAGATCCCATTGACATGTTTTATTATAAGAGTGCCCTGTTACATGTGACAACAGGTGTGGGCGCCCTCCTTGGGAAGTGTAACAACAGTTACACAAAACATCCACTTACAGAATTCTGTCAGGAAAAGAGATGGCTATTTTGGCCTAAAGGACTCATATGAAACTTCAGAGAGTCTCCTAGTCGAAGTGCTCCTATCCATCTTTTGTGAACAAACTCTTTTTTTTTTTTTTTTTAATTAATTGATCATGTATAGCAACAACAACAGCAACTATCTTGTTCACCATTTCCCAGTTTTTTTCAGGTGATCTGATGTCTCTTAAATGGAAGTGGACAGACAAATTTAACAGACTAATGCAAACAGACCAGGCTTTAAAATGAGCATCCTTTAGACATCCTACACAGAAAAATCTCATTTCCAGTATTTTTCTTTGAGGATTAGTTTTGTACAGAAACAATGGTGTAATTCCGAGAAACCTTATGCAAGACAGAAGAAATATTTTTTTGATATTTTAGATCCTTTAATATTTTTATTTGTATTTTTATATTTTCTGCCACGTCCTTTTTTTTTTGGTGCGGGCAGAGGAAACCTGTCCCTATAATAAAAATTCTTTTAGTATCAATGCCTTGCTTTATTCCTTCCTTTCCTTTTTGTAAGATCAAAATATAAATTCTAAATTGCCACACAAAGAGACTGATACTGTCATGATGTTAGGGTGATATTTCACTCAATAGTTTTAACTGCATATAGTCTTTCATTCTGTTCTATTTCAAGACTGTATTAGCATCTGTAATAACAGCTTTTTGGTTTTTTGTACTTTTTCCTTGGAGACCACTGGGAAATGTCACTGTGTGTTCAAGAAAACTAACAGGGGAAAAAAGAAAGCGCAACATATACATTTTCTCTGAAGTTGTAGGGATAGCAGAAGTGTCAAATCAGATTCAATTAGATATGAGCAGCTAATGAAAACCCAACATCTGGCTGCATTTGCTCTTTTCCTCCAGTATTCAGACTGTTGATAATCACAGGGAACTCACAAACTTAAAACATTTCAAATGCTTCTTGAAAATATTTTTCTCATCTTCTAAGGTTTCTTTTTTTGTCAGTGACCTGGACATGGGGATTGAGAGCACCCTCAGTAAGTTTGCAGACGAGACCAAATTGTGTGGGAGTATTTATCTGAGGGACCAGGACAGGTTGGATGAATGGGCCGAGGCCAATTGTATAAGTTACAACAAGGCCAAGTGTTGGGTCCTGCATTTTGGTCACAACCCCAGGCAACGCTACAAGCTTGGGGATGAGTGTCTGGAAAGCTGCCCAGCAGAAAAGGACCTGGGGGTGCTGGTGGACAGCTGGCTTAATATGAGTCAGCAGTGTGCCCAGGTGGCCAAGAAGGCCAGCAGGATCCTGGCTTGTATAATAGTGTGGTCAGCAGGAGAAGGGAAGTTATCATGCCCTTGTACTTCTGAGGCACTTGTGAGGCCTCATCTCAAATACTGTGCTCAGTTCCAGGCCCCTCATTATAGGAAAGACATTGAGATGCTGGAACGTGTCCAGAGCAGAGCTACCAAGCTCATGAGGGATTTAGAGAACAAGTCATATGAGAAGAGGCTGAGATAGATGGGTATGTTTAGTTTGGAGAAGAGGAGGCACCTCATTGCTCTCTACAACTACCTGAAAGGAGGTTGTAGAGAGGTGTGCGTTGGCCTCTTCTCCTTAGTGACTACTGACAGAACCAGAGGAAATGGTCCAAAGTTGCAACAGGGGAGGTTTAAATCTGATATTAGGAAGAAAATCTTTACAGAAAGAGTGGTGAGGCACTTCTTCAGGCAGCCTTCCCGGAGAGGTGGTTGAGTCACCATCCCTGGAGGTATTTAAGAAACGGGTAGAGCTGGTGCTTCAGGACTTGCTGCAGTGGGGAATGTAGAGGGTTATTTTCTGGTTTTGAAGTCATGTTGACCAGGGTATTTAGGTGGGGGGGTTTTTTATGTGTTTTTCTGTTATGGGTATGGTTGGACTCAGTGATCTAGGAGGTCCTTTCCAGCCATGAATATTCTGTTATTCTGTGATTCTTTTTAGCAATGACTTTTCTCAATACGCACCATTGAAACTTTTGCATAATAATGGCTTCTTTATAAGTCACCATTTTATCTGCTTCTGAACTCTCTCACAATAAGTACTAATATTCTCTTTTATGCAATAAATAGGTTTTTTTAGGAAATTTTTCCCATGTAAAAAAATAGAGGATTGTGACTTCAGTTTGGGAAAAGAAACAGAAGAAAGGATTAGGTATGAGAAATAAAGACTGTTTTCATTTGTATGCCCAAAGCAATAAGATTGGGGATTTTTTAATATGTGGTAAGCAGAAGACAATGAGAAAGAGATAAACTGAAAGAATAATCATACTTTGTGTCTTTCAATGGAGGATTTATGGGAACATTTCAGAAGATAAAAGCTGATCTTCTGTCATAACCAAGTCACATTAGGCAACTCATTTATAGTCATATGCCTATGGCTTCACACTCATATCTTCAGTAGCCTTATATGTATCTGCCTGCAGTTTGAACTGCTTGATTCATGGCATAACTGAGCTTGTTCACACAGTGAAGCAGAATATTCTTACAGGACTGCTGTGCAGTTCATGATTTTAAGTGATGCCCTTGTGAATGAGAATGAATCTTATTGAAACTGAGAAATGTGATTTGGAGTTGTTAGAAGTCTCAAGCAGGTATAAAGAATTCCCTTTTTATGAAAGACCTAGCCATATATTTATTTTTTTAAAGGCAATGATTTCTCTGGTGATACATCTGAGTATACAGGGACATCTGAATATACAAGGCTATACTTATGTTAGAAGAAATAAAGAAAAAAAAAAAAACAACCTTGCATTGTGTTACTTAAGTTTTGCTCTGATCACAATTGCTCTGAAGAACCTGAGTTCTCAGTATTAATATTCATCTGGACAGTGACTGTGTATATTATTAATATTTCAAGACTGCACGTCAGGCTGAACATAGTTAATTTTATTTCAACCTACTTTACATTACTGCTATTGCATTATCTCTTTTACAGACATCACTATTAAAAAAAAAAGAAAAGAAAAAAAAAAGAAACCAAAAGCAAACACTACTGCTTTCTAAGGTACTGCAGTTATCAACTGAAATGTTTTTCCTTCTATTCTTATAATTACCTGTGATTCCTAAATATTGCTATCTACAGCAGCTTTTCATAAATGATGGCTTTTCAATGACTGTGCTTAATTTCAAGAGCCCTTTCATGAAGTGGACACTTTAACATAGAAATCTGAAAAAAAAAATTATCTATCATTTAATCTCATAAAAGATCTTCCTCACTGCTGTGGGTATAAGATTATCACACTGGACAACAGTTGGTTAAATGCTGAGATGTAGCAGTTAAAAGGGTAAGCGCACCATATGCACTTCATAGTCAGGCACTGGCCAGCTCAGAGGGCACAAGGAGCAGGCGGCAGTGCCAGGCACTATGCTCAGAAGTGCCTGTAGGTTCAGCTTTATAGTCAATCATACCTAATATGCCTTCACTGACAGAGGTGCTTGTCCCCAATATCATTTGCCTGTACCAAAAATAGAAAAAAATGAAGAGAGGATGAAAAGAAACTCAGGGTCAGAAAATCAGCAGGAAAGTACACTGTATTGAAGAATTCTTTTAGTTTCTAGAGGCAAGGTAAGAGATGGAGGATCTTTCTGAAATGTGAGGTGAATTCAAAGAAATGGTGTGGACTTCAAGACATAGGACTCCATCTTTCTGATTTCCTTTGATTTCATAGCATAAAAGTATTTTGCTTTTGCATAGTAATTAATTATTTTCCTTATTTAATCCTGTGCTATAGTTGCAATTTCTTCCACAGACTTGTCAGTCTTTTTTTTCTAAAAAAGTCTAAGCTCATAAATGTAAGAGGTTTAGTCTCATTCTATTATCTCAAATCTTAGAAAGATCAGAAGGGGTTTCATCCTCAGAAATCTAGTTTTACTTCACTAAGAAAAAGTTGAATAAGAAATGTTTCAAACTATAGATAACCCAGACTGGGCAGGTAAGGCAGCCATTACTGTGAATTTTTGTTCTTGCAGAAAGTGTCCAGCCAATAAGCTTCACACAGTCCTGTCTGCTGCTAAAAGACTGTAACTATCTGTAATAATCACAATTTGAAAGGAAGAATTTAAGATCACTTTGTAAAACAGACATAAATGCAGATCTTTGGAAGTATTATTTTCCTGTTACAAAGCTTGTGGGGTTTGAGGCAGTTCCATTTTTTGATATCCAGATCAGTGAAATTTTGATGTACAGTTTGGATTAAGCTTTTCTTCATTAGCTGTTTTAAATTCTAACAGATGACTGGTCTCCTCAAATAATAGAATTTTGCATAAAGCAAATCTATGTATCATGTGACCAGAAACATCTAAACCTAAAGTGGCAGCTTAGAAAGAGGAGTATGGAAGTAGGTGGCTGATGTAAAAATATTCTCTTCTGGCTAGTTTCCAGTTGGGTGACTGATTGTGGTGGCTCTCAGTTTCACTACTGCAAGACAAATTGTTCAATATGTTTTAAATATACATCCAATCTGATAGACATGAAATGTGAATTTAGGCACTTTCTTTTTGAGCAGGATCAATTTGTCTGCAGCGGAATGGTATCTCTGAAGTTAAAAATTAGGTTTTAATACAGTTTCAGAATAAGGTCCTTCATATTTTTTTCTTTTTTTTCTTTTTTTTTTTTTTTTTTTTTTTTTTTTTTGTTTTGTTTTGTTTGTTTTTGTGTTTTTTCTTTTTTTTT
>JAAGNO010004698.1:17721-29755 GCA_033439905.1 Ceryle rudis | reverse complement strand
ACCTTAACATGAGGAGGAACTTCTTTACTGTAAGGGTCACAGAGCACTGGAACAGGCTCCCCAGAGAGGTTGTGGAGGCTCCTTCTCTGGAGATTTTTCAAGACCCGCCTGGATGCATTCCTCTGTGACCTGTGCTAGATTATATGGTCCTGCTCTGGCAGGGTGGTTGGACTTGAAGATCTCCAAGGTCCCTTCCAACCTCTAATACCCTGTGATACCTGTGATACTGTGACCTTCATGGAAATCTGGACCCTGGTGGGATACTTAAAACTGCTCAACAGGTTTAGATGCTTAAAAACTCAGTAGTAGGTGCCTATGTGTATCTCCAGTTATAGAAACATTTTTTATGTAACTTAGAGATGGAAATTCAGGTCTAAGATGATTTTCAAAATTAATTTAGGCTCCTGAAGTAATTTGTGTCTTCAAAAGTTTTACTCTGTAGCCATTTTTCATAGTTTTGCTGCATTGCATCTATCAGTTACTAATTAATTTAATGAACATACTGATATATAAATTCTTTTAAACTTGAAATATAAGCCCTAGGATGCAGTCCCACAAGTTCTTATCTCATATGTACGTGGTTTTTATTCTCATCTTTTACAAGGTGCATCTGCAGAAGAATAAGCAGAAAGAAAATGTGCAGTTACTCAGCCAGTATCTAATTGTGACCAGAACATTCTAACTGTTCTAACAGTACTAATTAACCATCAGAGTCCAAAAGGTATGTCCACACTATCTTTCGCTTGGATTTTTAGTTTTGGGGGTTTGTTTTGTTTTGTGTTTTGTTTGTTTGTTTTAGTACATCAACTGTATTCTTTGCTAGAGAGGAAGAAACTTAGAAGTGTGTCTTGTCACTATTGTCACCTGCTGAAACAAACAGCATACTAAGAGCTGTAAGCAACCTGGGAAGCTTGACTGCATCATGCATCAAGGAAAGGACAGCTCAAGAATATGTGAGTCTTTTCAAATTAAAAAAACTCACCATGGCCAACCAAAGATATAACTTTACATACAGTCCTGGGTTCTGTGTGTTGGATCAAAAATTCTAGGTTAACTAAGTAATGAAGATTGTTTGACAAGGAGTGTCATTATAAGATAAAAATAAATTAAGTAAATCACTGTTAAAATTAATTTAGACATATTTAACATTTGATTTGATCTTGCTCAGTGTTTCTGGTTCATTATTATTATAGGGTCTGATTTCTCAGCTCTAGTACTGATTTATGTTAAAGAATGAGGTATACCATCAGTTTCAGACTGTTTTATATTGATGCTAAATTAACCTTAAATTATGGGTTGGATCTCAATATATTTCTGATTCCCACAATTAAAAGTCTGTTTGAGAAACAGAGAGAGGGAGACTCAGAGACAGTGCAAGGGAGGGAGAAGCAAGAGTGCAAGGTAATGCCCAGATGTCTCTAGCAGAAACTGTCTCTCATTCTGTAAAGTAATACATTACACTGCTGTCCCTACTTCTCTTTTCTACTTCTCTTTTTTATTTGTGAATGTTTGACAGAGATTGTTATCACACTATTTCTCATCAGGGCTGGAGTTCTAGTTTATCAAAGTGTCAGCATAAGGACTAACACTAGGGAAAAATTGCAGTATGCCTAGACTGTGAACCCCTGTGTGACAGCAAACTCACTGGAACAAAACCTATCTCTGTAGCTAAAAATGTTTTGTGAAAAATATTAAGCAGTAAGGGACAGATTTTACAGGCAGTTAAGCCTTAAATAGTTCAGTGTGGTGTCTACTGTTACAGTTTTCAAAAGCATGTGTGTCCAGCACTGTTATTTTACTGGGAAGCAGGCATACAGCCATTTAGAAAAAAATGGGGGTTTTTGTTGTTTTTTTTTTCTCATGTTACTGCCTGACACTACAAAGCATATGTGATTTCTGAGTCATGGGGGGTTCACAGGACAGGAGGTGCCACACCTCTCAGGAGTCTCCAAATCTCTTCCTCGGAGTCTGTGCTCACAGTCACAAGGAGAGCTCCATCTGGATTTATGATAGTTACCCCATTCTGTTTTTCAGCTGTTCTAAACATCAAGGAATTAATACTATTTGAGATTTTCTAATTATGATGCATATAGCAAATATAACCATTTCTACTCTCTGTAGAAATTAAATTCATTTAACAATAATTAAAAGAAATGCAGATCATTGTGCTATTTCGCCCATTCCCCTTGACAGCAACTCTGGACCTATAAACTCTTTTTTACCCTAAATCTTAATTATATTTGAGCTTTAAAAATCTCTCGGATTATAAATAATCTTTTATATGTTTAGTGTATTCATGAACACAGAAATGCAAAGTTCAGGGCTCAAACAGAGTACGGGACAAAAAGGAGGCAGTAAATGTGGGGCTGAAAATACCAATGAACTGACATTCAGTGTTATATCAATGGCAGCACACAGCTGTATGGACACCTGCAGTGAACTCTTTAGCAGCCCAACCCCAAATGAGCACAACAGAAGGCCATCCCAAAAAGAGTTTGCGATGGTTTTTTCCACACTTCAACTCTCGTTTTGTAGTTCTGAATCACAGTATCATTCCCACTTACATCATCTGACCTTGCAGAATAAAGCTGAACAGTTTGGGATTGTGATTTGCAAAACCACCATTAATGCAAGTTATCTCATGCATTTCTGCTGGGACCAAATATTCCCCAAAGTTGTAAACCCTTGCTGTATGCTCTGGTGACTAAGTAAATTTTGCCTCTGCCTATAAATTGATCATTTATGCCCATTTTTCCTCCAACACGTGTTTGGTTAGTGGAACAAGATTAAGTATTTCATAGGATGATAGTAGAAATATTGAATGGCAAACGAACAACTCCACTGATCTTGGACTTGCTGCCTGGACATCAGAGTGAGTCACACTAGGAGTATGTGAATGGGTGACTAGTCACTCTTCTCTGTGAAGCACTATGTTGGTACTCAAGTTGTGGGCCGAAGTGCTTATGCAGGTAACATGCTCTCCATTGGAACTTTGTGGGAGTTTTGCCCAGGTAAAAGTTGATGGAATGGCCCCAACTACAGGGGACATCCTCATGGGTTAAGGCCACTGCTGGCTTTCTATGAGAGAGGGACCAAGGACCTTCTGCCAGGAGTGTTTTCTTGAGTCTAGTGACTCAGACTCTGGTATTGTTGACAAACATTGTGGGCAGCTGCTGTCATGAAAAGTTACAAGCACATCTTCAAAGGGATGTAATTTGTTTTGATTTGAAGATTATTTTTTTTGTTGCTTAGAAGTAAAAGGCCAACCACATATATTTAATAGTTCATTTTCCCTGCCACTAAAGGGATGTACGCATGAACTGAAGTAATTTTTCTGTTTTGTTTTGTTGGGTTTTTCTTCCCCCTATGCCTCTGGAGCCCTTATAAAATCTCTTCTTACTTACTTTTCTTTTGCTTTGGAACTATAATCAAAATATTCAGTATTCATTGAATATTTGCTTCAGAACAAAGACTGTTCAGAAGGAGAATGTCAAATGCTAAGAAGCTGCATGATCCAAATTTGTTAGTTTTAAAAGAAAAACATTTCCTCCTGTTCGAAAGTTTCTGAATTATAATGAGCTCCTTTCTGTCTCAGCTTTTTGCTACTACAAGAACTATTCTGAGTAACCAAAACTTAGGAAAGAAAGCTAGTTATAGAACAAAACTTTCTTCTCTAGGGCTATGACCAGACTTTTATTGCTAAACAGAGGTGTTTTGTCCATGATTTGGATGTTATCTTAGCATACATTAAACTCAAAAGCGTATATTAAGGATCGAATGCTTGCCTATGAAATCAATGCCCTGAAGAGAGCAGCATCTTGCATTATGAGTGCTATATGTAGGTGATGCCATGTTGAAAGAAGCTGTACTTGTACATGACATTTATTGCTATTTTTATCATTCCTTTTTAAGAGGATTCAAAGGACTTAGAATGAGGCAAAATTATGGTTAGTGTAAGTATATCTCTATGCAAATTCACTCATTCACTCTCTAGGTTGCAATGGACTGTGAAAACTTCAGCTAGTTGGAAAATGCTGCTTACCAGCTTATTTATTAGGATATCTTTGTGAAAGGCATATCTGCTTGAGCTTTGACCAAGAGTGAGAATTTGGCTTTAAATATACTTAATTTATCTAACAAATACCTCTGTTGAATTATTCTGACTGATTTTATGGCTGTGTGAGTATGGTTCTGTTATCTTTCAACTTAAAACTGCTATTTCATACCTGGTCATTTTGAACTTACATGATTTCATTTGGGGGGGATGCTATTTTGTAGATCTGTGCTTTGAAAATGTGCTGTAAATCTGTCATGCAATTCACCTCATTCCCCCCTTTGGTGCAGGGTCATTTCATAACCATTTTGCTTACCTGCATCTAGATAGTAAAAATGGCAGTCCTGTTTTCTTTGTCTCTCTGTCCCATATATTTCCATCCTTTATATAAAATCTAGGCTGACAAGTGACATAATTCAATTCACTGGTCTGACAGTATTTTAGTTGTCATTTTGCATCATCTTTTTTTTTTTTTTTTGCCTTGCTTTGGATGAGTCAGATTTCTCTCAAGTAATAAACTGGTCCAACTCACCCTACAGCCAGTGAGTTAGTAGGTTGAACGTAAGCAAAAGAAAAAGCAGACAATACTGATTGTGTGACACAAAATAGCAGTCTCACTGACTGTTCTTTGCTCTTGATATTAACTGTGTGCAGGCCACAGTCTGCTGCTCTGTGAGGCTTGAGCCAGCTGCACCTACATTGCCTGTAGCAGCTGTTTTTGAGCTGCACCGTTTCTGATCTCTGAATCTTCCTCACCTCTGCCCAAGTTGTCCCTCTTGATGAGCCATCATAGGGTGATAAGGGAGTTTTGGCTCAAGCCTGTGTGACTGCACTGTCATACTAATCTGAATACCAGAATTCACAGCCATTTTTATGAGACTAGATTGTAAAGTAGCATAGCACTGCAAAGGCCTGACCAAGACACGTGGCAGAGTATGGTGCTCTCAGCAGGACTGCGGTGGGTTGCCCTCAGCAGCAAGGAAGGGAGTGTCCACATGTCACAGTTTAGGGTCAGGGCAAGCTGCTAGACCCATAACAGGTGCTCTCTGTTACCCAGCCTCCCTCCCCAAAGGGGAAGAGAAAGGGGATAAGGGAGAGAGACTTAGTGATTAGAAAAGGAAAAGTAGAACAGCTTTAGTGAAAATGATAGTAATAAAAATGGAATATTCAAAGCCGGTATTGAACCGAACCCCCCTGGTGGCAATTACATCACCATCGATGCTGTCTGCTTCTCCCTGCAGGCCTTTTACTTTACTAAAAGGCCGCATGCCTTTTACTTTCTGCACCCCCAACGTGGTATACAAGATCCAGCAGTGGCCTTGGTCTGCACACCAATCCTTGGTACTAACTCTAAACATCAGTTGTAGTTACTGCTAGCAGCAGACACTACCTGTGAAAACAGGCTGCTGACTTCAGAAAGTGCAGTGAATTAGAAGAACCGAGCTGAAAAGTAAAATCACTGCACAGAATTAGTTCTGTTCTCACTCAAACCAGGACACCACAGCATCTGGGATCCAAGCTCCTGGTGTCTGTCCAGGACAATAACAGTGGTAAGAAAACCAAACCATACTAGTTCATATTTTCTTTACGTGAAAGCAAATGTGTCACGTAGAACTGGAGTTATAAATATATCTTTCACAGACCTTTATTTTAACTGAGGAATTTAAGCCTATGTAAATACATTGTATTTAAGTAAAACAATGCATATATATAGTCACATAATTATAAGACAGTTATCTGCTTGAAGGATCTTTTATTGATTTTACTGTTACACTTTTCCCTAGAATGAGGAAAATTTGATGTGAATGGAATCACCTGAAATCTCTGGGATATGTCTTCTCCATCTTAAATATATTTACATATATTTTGGAATGCAAATACAGTGACAATGTACTTTATGGGGAGGCATTAGAATTTAAGAAAAAGTATAATAACAAAGTATTGATATGAGTAATAGAAGCTTTGTGTTTATGCAGTAGAGAGAATAAGAATTTATATTAAATTAGGTAACTGGAAATACGTGTAACTTTTATCATCACTAGAAAAATAGTTGGTGGAAGTCAGTGAGTATAGTTGGCTACTATTGTAATTTGTCTGAGTATTACCAAAAGAGATAGTTGACTAGAATAAAATACACCAACATTTTTAAAAGAAAAGAGCAAATCACTGTGAAGTTACTTCTTTATCATTCATAGTATAGGATGCATATAAGTCAACATAAATGCTGTGCTGGGTGAGTAGATGCTTTAAAAACTTGCTTCCTCTTCTGGAAACATCTTGGGTGAAGAGCATAGAAGAAAATTCCTAGGAAAGATTATACTATCATGTTTATAAGAACCTCCTATTGACTGACTAGTTGGAAGGATACTAAAAAATTCCCAGGGCGAATAATCTATAGCTCTATGACTTTTACAGTCAGTACTCAGCTTTTTTTATAACAGCAGAGAAATCCATTTAGATGGAAAATACTCTACATCAAACTTCCTAATCTGACCACAGATTCAAAACCGACCAATGACAGTAAAGAAAATGATAAAATTAGGCATATGGTAGAGAAAAAAAATTCTGTATTGATAATGTGTCTAAGTTCAAAGCTGGTTTACCGCTTAGATTTGTAAGAGTTTATTTCAGTAAGAAAAGAATCAAATAGTCTATTTGACAAATAAAACGATTGCCTTAGAAGAAAGAAAATGAATGCCTCTTATCTACAGTTCCCTGTCCAAAGGGTTTTCTCCTCTGCATTTCATTTTCATGACACCTTCTATTAAAACAGAAGTACTGCATATGCAGTCCACTAAGGAAGAGTCCACGAGCAGAAGCTGAAGTGATTTCTCTCTGTACAATAGAAAACATGGGGAAACTCATAATCCTTTCAGGGAAGGGATAAGAAACAGAGGAGCAGGTCAGTGATTCCAGCACTTTCCTTTTCTGGAGGATTCCTTCACCAACCGTTGCCCATCTTTTATTTAGTCTCATCTCTCATTTTTTCTGTCTCCCCTCTCACACTCTTTCCATTGGAGTCAACTCCAAGGAAATTTCAAGATCATCTTCAAGAATTTACTGTGTCAATTACCAGCTATTTAGAGCTATCCTACAAAAAGTACTACTTAGCCTTTGTTATAAAAAGTTTACCTGATTATAGAAACATCTGCAGAAGAAAACCCTAGAATTGTTACTAATTTGAATGTCCAGAAAATTATTCATATCCTTTTTTTTAAAAATTATGAACTGCATTTTGCTGACAGTTGCTCATGATGAACTTCAAAAAGATAAAATTTTCCCCATATTTTTCTTAATTTCAAAGCCATCTTTGTAAGACAAGTTACAAATTTGTTTTCAGTATCTTTACAATGAAAATATCTTGCACATATTATGCACTCAGAAGCCTGAAAAGCAAAATTCAGTTTATAAATTCAGTATGCTGTACCTGTCTGCTAGTAAACATAAAATGCTATTCAGGTCAGCAATACATTAGACATACCATATATCCTTTGTACTCCTCCCAGGGAGAATATATAGACTATTGAAGATTTATATGGATTTGTTTCGCATAATATCGTGCTTTTTTTTAGTGTTACATTTTTTGATAGCTTGTATATATAGCATCAGAATAGTCTAGAAGTTTGTTTTCATCTTGAGCTCTGCTACAGCTCTGCCTGTCATATAAACAAGGAATTAGCATGGCTGTCTTGAAACACAATACACTTATTCTGAAGGTCTTTCTATCACTGACTGTGATGGAACAAGCATTCTGCTATAAGTTCCTGTGTTACTTCACTTCATCCTTACATTTCATCCCTTTGTCAGTTCTTTCTGGCAAATATGAATGATTCACATGGTGAAGAATGAAAGAGGAAAAGCAAAGTAAGCTGTCTTTTCTCAGTGTCAGGCCTGCTTACTTCCTACTTCCCAGCTCACATTCAGAACCTAATGCATGGTTTGAAGAGATGTCAGCAGGCAGACAGCAAGAGACAGACAAGTCTGATCTGAAGTTGTGGTCGGACTTATTTTTTATAATGATGATGGTGCTACGTTTCTAGCAGCAAATATTTTCAGAGTTCATCTGTTCTGCCAAACCAGAACATTGTGGACTTTGTTTGGGAGTCCTAGACCACCAATAATCTTCCCTGCCTAGGCATGGAGGTGTGCTGGAGTGCATCCTGGGCTCCCTCTTCAAGGCATCCTGTGCAGGTAGAGGTGCTGCACATCATGCACAGTTGCTTCCCAGTGCTGCCTACAAATAGGGCAATGTAACAGTGAGTGCAACTCACTTGCAAGTCTGTGAAGTCTTGATAGCTCCTTAAATCCCACCATGCCCTCACACCTGGCACGCATTCACCATCCTCAGGTACACGTTGTAAAAAGGCGTTTGGTTCCACGTATTTGGCACCACAGAAGCAGCAAAACACCAAGGAGCAACCCTACAGCTCAGAAGATATTTAGACACTCATCAGCACAGAGATGTGGATTCATCTCTGCTCTGGCAAGGAGGCTGACAGGGCTGAATTCGGAGTGTGGCAGAGCTGCCATAGGCTGGTGGTTCACAAAGCAATGGACAGTTATGCTTTAAGTTCAAAGATGTATCCGCATGTGTGACATGAACCTTTGCAGACAGACAAGTGTCCAGAACCCAGGAGACCCACCCTGTAGCTGCTTTCTCTTCTACTCTTAAGGAGCTGAAATCAGGACATATGGACCAGCTAGACAGCTGGAGAGGAGGAGCTGAGTTGTGGTGAGTATGTTTAATGTTTTGGGAGTGGGAGCAAGGGCTGTGTAGGTGATGGTAGAACGCTCTACTTAGATTTGGGTCATCTGATAATGATGGGCAAGTTCTAGCCGACAACGGCGAAGGCAGGACATAGCACTCTCAAGGAAAAAGGGAGCCTTTTGGAAACAACTCACCCCTTCTCTATCCAGCTGCTCTCCCTTTATCCTGGACAAAGGGGAATTCTGAACTGCTCATATTTTCTGTGCTAGGAAAAAGTGGTGTCAGGTGTAGCAGGTCGGCTAGCAACTCCACCAGATTACTGGTCATCTGTGTCTGACTGCAGTGCTAGAAAGCATTTATTTCCTGAGAGACATAGACCTTCCCAGGCATCTGCACATGACTTGCTTACAAGTCCCTTCTGTGCCGCCCTGGATTAGCTCCCATGGCAGCAGCATGTTCAAATTCTGCACAACTGTTGAATGCAAACACACCATTCAGATTGCTAAACAATTACCTGTCAGGACTCTGTTATGATTACATAGCATGATCTCACTGTGATAAGGCCCTCCCCACACTAGCCAGACCTCCTCGCAGGCACCTCCTCCTTCTGGCCTTGGCTTGAGTCATAGGCTTGCTGAGGCGCAAGTTGGCATCCTTTCCCCTGGGGATTTTTACTCATGGTTCTGGTCACATTCTGGTTGCTTCACCTCTTCATTGCTATCTCAGTAGTACAAGTATGGCTCTGCACAGTATCAAATAACCCTTGGAAGGACAAGGGGATTTCCTGGCCACCCACTGGGACAGTAGGACAAGTTGGCAACTGCTGCTTTCTTTCTGTGGAAGTGACCTCAGGCAAAGGGACAACAGCAGGGTTATGTGCCAGCTTTGGTTAAGGGCCATGTCCCACCTGCTTGTCTTCTAGCTCCCCATGCTGCCAGGTCCTTGGTGAAGCACTCTATTAGTATGGCTTACAAATGTGTATCCTCCAAGAATAAGGAAGTTTGGGAAGGGAATGTTTTTGGTAAATTACTGTAGGGACCCTGACAGATTAATTTGTCTAACTAGCTCAAAGGTCACACCATTTGCAGGGCAGGTAGGTAATTCAACATGACAAATGGCGCTCTGCTGTCAGGAAGGGAGTACCAACTTCTGTGTGCTGAAAAAGATCAGAATACTTGGACAGGAGAAGTTGCACTTGGTTACTTTAATGGGTCGTGGCACCTGAGCCACTTGAAATTGAGAAAACACTGATGCACCCTTTACAGGTATCCTACGTTGGTTTGTTAACTTGGCTGTAGGTGTATGTTTAAAGTGGTAAAATGTGAAAGTAGGTTCCTTGATTTTTCTGCAGAGAGGAATTTTTAAGACTAGATTTGCATTATGTACACATCTGCTTCATCCTTGTCCTGGCACAGCAATAGTTAACATAGACTTCTGGCCATGGCAAGTGTGGAGTGCTGTGTGGTTGGTGCTAGCTCCTCTTGTCCGTGTCTGGCAGTCTACAAAAGTGGGACAGTTTTGGACTCTACCTGAAGCCTTGTCTACAGACAGAGGCAGGCCTGCTCTTCTCTGCATGCGTACGGGTCAGGTGAGGCATACTAGATCCCCTGTAGTTTGCCGAGATGGAGGGTGGCCCTAAAGTGGGCTGGCTGGCCCTCGGTTTCAGGATGAAAGCTGAAGGACAGCAAAAAAGGAAATCTAGATTCTATAGAGCATGCTAGGGTGACCACAGGAGACACCCAAGACAGGTTAATTTACTGAACTTTGCATGGTATGAAAGTTTCTGGTTGTAGATTGCAAAGACCTGTGGGATAGTTCATGGTGCTCCTTCCAAAGCATGGCATGGACATCCTGATGGGCTTTGCAAAGGCTAAGGTACTGGACTGGGTCTGGAAAATGATACAGGCATCCGACTGCTGTAAACAGAGATAGAATGGGCACAGACAGAGTAATCAGTTTAAATAATGCTTTGTATCTATAATTTGTCTGACCTTAGAGCATATTAATTTGAAGTTAAACTTTCAATATATTATCACAGGAACATATTCTGTTTTCTTTATGTCCTGTTATAGCTGTAATTAATATCTTCAAAAGTATACATTACATTGTCATAATAATAAACAGAGCTAAAGGAATATAAGTATCTACAGTAAAACGCAATGACGTCCTGTGGTGCAATGGTAATGTTAGTCATTTTTGCATGAATAATTGTAGGTAGAGCGTGAAATTCCATAACTCTGCTATGAACCAAAGTCTCCAGCTGACATGGAGCATCAAGTCTATGCAGGAACAGTCTGTTTTAAGTATTTATTGCTATAAATTTAATGCTTAATCACAAAATAAGCTTTTTTATTCTTCTAGGTGATTCCCTATTGCCACTGTGTTCCATTTTCATTCTTTTCTGGAAATGAAAGCGTGTAGTCAATTTTGGATGTAAAAATCAACAGAAGCACTTGCTCTAGTCTCTTACAAGTGATTCAGCACTTGTGGCTGATTGCTGAGAATCCTTTGATGATGAATTTTATTGGCCAGATTCATTGATTTTTTTTTTAAGACCAAATAGTATAATTTGGTCTCGGCTCTTTCATAACACAGATAATACCTTTAACTGAATTAAAGCATATTTTAAAGAACATTAACATCTTGTTTATATAGAAAACTTCACATGCTGTGGTAAAGTACTCTAGAGATTATTATATTTAAATATCTGCACCTTGTTTCTCTTCCCAGTTGTCTAGTTTGATCATTTCCAGTCACTGTACCTCTTACTTAAGCTGGGCAAGTGGTGGAGTTTTACTTTCAATAGATACAGGACAATAATCTCTCCAGAACCCCATGAATGTGCCAATGAGTCTGAATAAAATATGGGTTGAAGCTCATGTTGGGAAAATATAGTTTGGCTTTTATTTTCAAAGAGAAAAAATCTAAGAATATCTTGGGTTAATTCATAATGTCTTTTCTATAAAGAAAATAAATTTATTTCTTCATCTGATTAAATAAACTTTTAAGCTTTTTTCTTTTAAAACATTTTTAATTTTCTTATTAGAAGCACTACAGAAAAGGCTTAAACGTTCATTTAAAAACTGCCCTAATGAAAAAATGGAAGCAATTCTGAAAAACACTTAGCAAATTTTGAAATTAAGTATTCTTATATTTTAAAAGTTTTATCGTAAAAATGTCTCGTCTCTGGAATTTTGAATGGTCATTGTCATATCGTTTTTAATTTTAATAGGAAAAAATACTTTGCTGGAGGCTGTTTCAGCACTCTGCAG
>JAAGNO010004698.1:0-17621 GCA_033439905.1 Ceryle rudis | reverse complement strand
CTTGATTTTGTATGTAAAAAGGTTTTTCATTTATTAAATATTCTTATATTTTTAAAGTTTTCCACATTCCTTTTGATATTCTTTCTTTATTTGTGGATGCATTTGCCACCTCGTACTGAAATTTGTAATATTCTTGGTTCTTCTGAAATACTACTTTGCATTAAAGGAAGTGGTTACTGAAATAAAAAAAGTCATCAACCTATAATCATTATTCTCTTGACTGCTAGACTAAGGAGCCCTTTACTATACAAATCTTCTCCAGTGCAAACACATACAGAGCATAAACATTTCTTATTCTGTTTCTGATGTACACCGGAGAAGTAAAAAACATGTGTAAGACAGGCTTTCCAAACTTCTGCCAAACTTGCAAATCTTTTCCAAAGTCCTTCTGATATAAAATGCGAATTCTGAAAGGGTATGTAGATTTTCTAGTGCTTTAATTACAAAACATGAGTTCAGAAGTACTAGCAAGTGATTATACTGACTGATATTGTAAAATTGGAGAATTGGGTAGTTTGGAAGGGATTTCCAGACCTTGTCTGGAACAATGTCTTGCTCAAAGTAGGGCCAGCTAGAGCGGATAACTGAAGGTAATCCCCTGTCTGTACAAAGATTACCATAAACCATTGCAGTGGAACCTGTATTCAGATGTTATTGGCTATGAACCTTGATCCTTTTTCTGAGTCATCTCTTACAAGGTGAGCAAGTGCCGAGTAAAAAAAATGACTGAAAGGTCATAAAAAATCCGAAAGGTCTGCTGACCCTTTAGATGCAAATCTCCACATCTTCCTGATAGATCCCCAGTGCATGTTAAAACAGCATAAAGTAACTGAAATGCATTTGTAAATGTGCTATTAAGGGCACCTTTGGCATGAAGGAATCCTGAGATGCCTCAAGTCAGCTTCATGTTTTTCATTGCTGTCCCTGCCACAGGGACTTGTCAAGATAAGTTTGGGAAAGCTAAACCAGGAGTGTCATTCATTCCATGATTGGTGGCTAGTTGCAAGATCTGTAGGGTTTTTTGCTTTTATAGATTAATTCTAACTTATGTTTGGGCTTGATTTGACCTCAGGTAGCTTCTGGAAGATGGGGAAGCCATTGGTTGCTGCCTTCCAGGGGTGGATGGAACAAGGTCTTCTTAGCCTAGTCATTTGTACACCTTTAGATCCCCTTTAATCCAGGCTTAGTAGACTGAAGAATTCAACCCGACAAATACTGCTGTGATGGTAGGTCATGAACTGAGCCTTACTGCCAGGCTACAGGGGCTGCAAAAAAAAAAATGCTTTAAACCTAAAAATACACAGTTGCCTGCATCCCAGGTGAAGTGCTCTCAAAAGCAGCTACGGAGCGTTTTGTACTGCCCTGAGGTTTTAAGAGTTCTTGGTTAAAAATCGTAAGTAGCAGTAAAAAAGGTCACATTTCTACATCACGGCTGAAAAGTCCACATACAAAAGGAATATGCACATTCTTCTAGGAATCTGGACACTGTAAAAATGTTTCTTACTATTTACCTTCCTGATTATCAGGAGGAGATAGTAAATTTCCTGGGTTAACCACTTCTTTTGCCATAAAGAGACATTGTCCTACTTAGAGTTCAGATAAGGTTTTAGTTAAGTGTTTCGCTATATTCTGTTAGTGTACTTCTGTGCTGCCGTCTTCAGGAGGTTATGCTTCAGCTTTTTTTTTCTTTTTTGAGACATTCGCTATTTCTATTTTTGAAAATACAGTTGTGAAAACTATGTCAATGTCAAGTATCAGGCAAAAACTGCTGGAGGTGAAGGTATCAGAATGTGATTTTACAGGCTTGTGTAATTTTTGAAAGTGATTAAAAAATAAGAATAGAAATTCCTTTCTTGATATGTTAATTCTTTTAAAAAGTAGGTTTTCTTTGTTCAGCATAGATCCTTGAAGGTCTTAAGCAATCCCCCTAGAAACCTGATTTTATTAGCATTTTAAAAGACATACTTGTGATAAAAATTACTTAACATTTGTTTGGAGAACTTGGGAACATAGCATTACTTTACTCATCCACAGAATTATCTTTTAAAATGAGAAGAGAATTTTTCCAAAATTGGCTAAATGTTATAATTGTGATGGTCTTGTGTTGTCAGCTGCAAGCTGATGGCTGGTGGTACTGTTTAAATACTTAAAATGTAGCATTAAGTCTTTACTCCTCTGTATATATGGATCTATCTAGGAATTTGTTAATAGTCCTGGTCCTAAACCCTGAGTTTGACAATCACAGGGTTTTGGTCTATGTTAATACCAGTGAAACTACTGTTTTCATTTTCAGGAAAAGAGGAGCTTAATTTACAGCAAAAGCAGGTTCCTTCACATTACATCACTTTGTGCTGACTTCCCGTAGTACCAGTTCTGCACTTTCTGCTGATTCTGTCAACATATTAAAGGGCAAGAGCAGCAAGAAGTCACAGGACCCTCATGTGGAGGGACTGAGAAAATCTTTAGGGTCAAGTTGTCCTTCAAGATTGTATTTCTGCTACCTGGTCCATTCATTTATTTTCAAAATGTACCATATTAAAAAAAAATAGTATTTTCAAAGTATATTGAATGTGACATCAATCTTAATTGTGAGGAGAAGCAATGGATTTTGAACAGCCGAGCTACCTCACTTTAAAATGCCCATTGTTACAATTTCAGCAATAGGAAATATTCCTATAAATGAATGCAGGGATAAAATTAGAAAGGCCAAAGCCCAGCTAGAACTAAACTTGGCCACTGTGGTGAAGGACAAGAATAAATGTTTCTTCAAGTACATTAACAACAAGAGGAGGGCTAGGGAGAACCTCTGTCCTTTGTTGTATGCAGAGGGAAACGGGAAAAGGCTGAGGTGCTTAATGCCTTCTTTACCTCTGGTCTTTAATAGTAAGACTACTGGTACACTGGGCACACAGCCTGTTGAGCTGGAAGACAGGAATGGAGAACAGAATAGGCCCTACATAATCCATGAGGAAATGGTTATAGACCTGCTTCATAAGCTGGACACTCACAAGTCTATGGGGCCAGATGGATTACACCCTGTAGCGCTGAGGTAGTTGGTGATGTGGTTGCCAAGCCACTCTCCATCATCTTTCAGCAGTCCTGGCTAACTGGGGATGTCCCAGTGGACTGGAGGCTGGCAAATGTAATGCCTATCTTCAAGAAGGGCCGGAAAGAGGATCCCGGTAGCTACAGACCTGTCAGTCTCACCTCAGTGCCAGGGAACGTCATGGAACAGATAATCTTGAGAGACATCATGAAGCAATTAAAGGTCAACCAGGAGATCAGGCCCAGTCAGCATGGGTTCATGAAAGGCAGATCCTGCTTGACAAACCTGATCTCGTTCTATGACAAGGTGACCTGCTTAGTGGATGAGGGAAGGGCTGTCGATGCAGTCTACCTGCACTTTGGTAAAGCCTTTGACACTGTCCCCCACAACATCCTCATGGATAAGCTGGCTGACCATGGCTTAGATGGGCATATACTCTGCTGGGTGAAACACTGGCTGGATGGCTGGCCCCAAAGAGTTGTGGTCAGTGGAGTTAAATCCATTTGGTGGCCAGTCATGAGTGGTATTCCCCAGGGCTCAATACTGAGGCCACTCCTGTTTAATATCTTTATCAGTGATCTTAGTGAGGGGATTGAATGCACCCTCAGTAAGTTCACAGATGACACCAAGCTGGGAAGGAGTGTTGATCTGCTGGAGGGTAGTAAGGCTCTACAGAGGGACCTGGACAGACTGGATCGATGAGTTGAGGCTAACTGTACAAGTTTCAATAGGGTCAAGTGTCGGGTCATGTATTTTGGTCATGACAACCCCAGGCAATGCTACAGGCTTGGGAAAGGGAGACTGGAAAGCTGCCTGGTAGAAAAGGACCTTGGTGTATTGATTGACAGTTGGTTGAATATGAGCCAGCAGTGTGCCCAGGTGGCCAAGTAGGCCAATGGCATCCTGGCTTGTGTCAGAAATTGTGTGACCAGCAGGACTAGGGAAGTGATCCTGCCCCTGTACTTGGCACTGGTGAGGCCCCACCTCGAGTACTGTGTGCAGTTTTGGGCACCTCGATACAAAAAGGACATTGAGGTGCTGGAGTAGGTCCAAAGGAGGGCAACAAGGCTGGTGAAGGGTTTGGAAAACATACCCTATGAGGAGCAACTGGGGGAGCTGAGGCTTAGTCAGGTGAAGAGGAGGCTGAGGGGAGACCTTATTGCTCTCTACAATTACCTGAAAGGAGGTTGCAGTGAGACTGGGGTTGGTCTCTTCTCACTGGTGACAGGACAAGGGGAAATGGCCTCAAGTTGCACCAGGGTAAGCTTAGGTTGGGTATCAGGAAAAATTTCTTTACAGAAAGGGTTGTTAAGCACTAGAACAGGCTCCCCAGGGAAGTGGTTGAGTCACCATCCCTGAATGTGTTTAAAAATCCTTTGGGTGTGGTGCTTGGGGACATGGTTTAGCAGTTGGTTGTTAGACTTAGGGTAGTAGGGTTAGGTTGAGGTTGGACTCAATGATCTTGAAAGTCTTTTCCAACTGGAGCAGTTCTTTGATTCTGTGAATACTTTGCCCTGTCTCTGAGTAATTGTCAGTATTACCTGTGCTACATCAGAATGGCAGACGCATTAGAATTATGCACCAGTTGGAGTGCTGAGAAAGTGGTAGTGAGTTTTTGCAGCACTTCTCAGCCATGCTGTGTATCTACGTTTACCCCTTTTAATGTTGGGCCTGGACCTAAAACTTCAGCCTCAGGAAGTATGCATTAGAGGATTTTTAAATAGAAAACAAGGAAAAGAGTTAAAGAGCTTATGTTTCAAAAAAATTAACTGAAAATTGAATATCCATATTAAGGTAGCACTCCATATTAAGGTAGCACTCTATAATATGAACAGTCAAGGAATATGAACGAGAGGAAACAGAGTGAAAATGCTCAATAAGGTTACAACATAAAAATAAACAGATGGTCTGAACTGAATTAAACTACTGACATTTCTATTAATATGTAAAAGGGATATAAGAACAGTAAATGCCATTATTGAAGTGCCATAAGATCAGCATGCTTCAAAAGTCCTCACAGATTTACATACCTCTGGAAGATTTATTAAAAATGCACTTTTAAAAGAAGAATGAAGAAGATATCTATAAGATATTTTAAAACTATCAAGGACCAAGGAGAAACCTTACCTGACACAGGGGGACATATCATTTGACAGATTACATTTATTTATATGATAGATAAACTAGAATACTACTGTCAAGTTACTGTTGAATCTTGAAACACTGGAAATTAAAACAATTGGTAGTGATTTTCTTATTGATTTGCTCAGAAGTAAGAATTTTAAACTAAGCACATGATTTTTCTAAGATTTATGAAAGCTGCAGTAGGGTAACTCATTTTCAGAATATTCTAACTTCAGTTCTAAGAACAAAAGAAAGGAAATACAGTAACCACTCAGTAAAAAAAACAAAACAAAACCAAACCAAACAAACCCCAAAAAAACAAAACCAAAAAAACAAAAACCCAACAACCCCAAACCAAAACCAATGCTAAAAAATAGTAAATCTATATACAAAGGAAACAATTTTCCTATAGTCTCACAATGTCATGCATTTATAAATTTAAAAAGTCATAGAATAGTTTGTATTGGAAAGGACCTTTAAAGATAATCTAGTCCAAGCCCCCTACAGTGATCAGGGACATCTTCAAGCGAATCAGGTTGCTCAGAGCCCTGTCCAACCTGGCCATGAATGTTTCCAGGGATGGGGCTTCTATCACCTCTCTGGGCAAGGTGGGCCAGTGCTTCACCACTGTCATTGTAAAAAAATTCTTCCTTATATCTAGTCTAAATCTACCCTCTTTCAGCTTAAAAACATCACCCCTGTCCTATCACAACAGATCCTTCTAAAACGTGTCCTCATTTTTTTTTACAAATTTTTGCCAATAATTATGAAATTTTTTTTTTAAAGCAAGATCATAACTACCTTTTCATTCTAATTGTGCAGTCAGGAGGACAACCTATAGTTTACAGCTACCAAACTGAAATTAAATCAGATAAGGTAGGCATTTTCCCTTTTAAAAAAAGGAACCAGCAAGTACAACTTCTGTATTTTACAGGTCTCTGTGCATTGTTTACTATAGACTTAATGTACAAATGGAAACTATAATCATTCTGCCCTATATATGGCATATCCTAGTAAAGCTACTTTATCTACCTATCTAGTCATTGAGTGCCTACCTGGAGTTGAAGTGCATGCCAGAAATTAAAAGCATGGAAAAATAATGATGAATGGAATTTCTTCTAATGTAATTTCCTCTTATCCATTACATGGGGAGAAGCTGTGACCCTGCTGATCTCTGAAATACATGCTTAACTTTACAAACTGCACATGTCAAACTCGGCTCAAAAGTATTACCACCATGTAGAAAGTTAACACATGCAGGGATGTCCAGATCTCTGATCTCAAAGAAAAATAATGTTGGTATGAGTACTATGCATTTTTTTCTGGTGGTTTCTAGGCTTTTTACAGATTTGAAATTAATGAAGCCTAACAATAACCTGAGAGATGACACTGCAATTTGTGGATCTGAACTGAAAATCTGAGCTGTAAAAATTAAGAATTAGTTACAGCAAAATGCAAAAGCACCTATAAATTAGGTGCCACAACTTGTAACTTTAAGGCACGTGGTGCTAAGAAGGGGATCCAAACCAGAGTAGGTGCTCCCCTTAGCAATTCATGCAGACTTGCAATTCAAAGCACTATCTGGTGAATGGACAGTGATGTAAAGATACCCAAAGGAAGTCAGGGAGGCCACCTGATAGGATATGCCATTAAACCACTTAGTTGAAACTGCTGAGCACAGTGGAAAGTCATCGAGGGAGACAGAGAAGTGCGTATGTTCAATGTCATCTTTACCTTTTCACTTCAGAGGGAGAGTATTCAAACATCTATCTTTTATTTCCGCTGAAAGATTCAGACCACAGACAAAAGGCAAGTGTTTCCATTTGAGTTTTCTATTGGAGCTGTACCACCAGGCAGAAGGGAAGACTCGCGTGACTACTAAGAGAGTAAAGAAGAGCCTGATGTCATAGTTAGGACACTAGCTGTAAGGGTCTTCCTATCCATCCTACATTAGACAGTCACTAGAGGAAAATAAAAGAACCAAACTAGTTTACAGCATTGGAACCAGAGTCCAGGGTTCCTTACTCCTAAGGGAATGCACTGGGCAATATGACAAGGAGTGATCTGACAGTAGGTTGTAAGATTTTTCTGGATATGTTTGTTTCCTGTTTTATATATATATATATGTATTGGTATTTTTAAAATCTGGCCCTAAGGAATTTGTTGAATCCATGCAGCAATTTAATGGCAAAGCTAATACATGTTTCTGTACCATGACCAGCAACTCTATCTCCTGCAGAGTGCTCTTGAAAGAAATTTTAAAAGCCTGAGGCAGATGTCAGTAATTCAGGTGACATACAAAGGTGTGGCAAATACCAGAGAATCTGGTTACCTCTCCTGAGGGAGTAAGGGTTGACAGCTGACAGAGAAGTTGATTTTTTTTCATTGTTTGGCCACAGCAGGTTGCACATCCCAGTGTAAGGTGGGGAAAACATTGAAGTGTCTAGGCAAGTGTTCATCCTATATCTGTGTTCTTGATGTAGGTTTGGTTCAGCTCTGATAGGGATTATTTGCTACTCATGGCTTGCATCTTATTACATTAATGAATCATATACATGCATGACAGGAGAAAGTTGGATCCTAGTGGAGTTATTGGCAAACATCCCATGGACTAAACAGGAGACTTACTTGAACCCAGTGAAGACTAAGGACATGGATGGATTCCTGTGGCGTGTTTCTCGGCAAAAAATGGCCTGCCCTGCCACTGTCAAGCCTCTGAAAGATGGCAACCATTAGCTATCCCAGCAACTCTTTAAATACTCCAGGTAATGTATGTAACTGGTGTTTTCTGGTTTCACTGGGACAGAATCATAGGCTGGCCATGGTCTGCAGGTCATTAGCATTTTGGAGTCAGTCAGGACAGCTGATCTGAGTTGGCTACAGGTGTATCTCATACCATAAACATCATGCTCGGTATAAAGGGGGAAGTTTGGCAAGGTTGAAGAGCCTTTTGGTTAATCTCCTTTTGACTTTGCTCCTTTTTTGCCTCCTGAGGACTGCCTTCCCATTTATTGTAACCACTGTATGTTTGCTGAGCTGAGTATAACTTTGTTAACTTTATACTGGCGTTGGTATTAGTTTGGCTGTTTCATTAAATTTGTTTTTATTTCAATTTCCTCTCCTTTCCCCAAATCCCACTTCTTGGCTGTGGAGAGGTCATCTGGTGATAGAGCAGCTCATATCGTTTAGCCCTGTATCCAGGCTAAATGGAGACAACTGAAAATAGAAATGAACTGTTACTCTTATATTTTAGGTAAAGCTAAAATGATGCTTTTAGAAAAGTGAAAATAACTGTTCTTTTTTTAAAGCAAAGAGCAAAATCAACTAGTCAGCTGTCTGAATGCAATCTGTGTGATTAATGTGTCTTGAAATACAGACATTTCTATAAAATATTAATTACTTCACTCTGGACTGTATTAAATTACATTTAGCAGTTTTGAAATCTTTTCTGGATTTTTTTTATGAGTAAATAATATTTATGATTTTTTTTGATAATGGAAACCACTTCCTCTGTGATTTTACTTTTTTGTTGTTGTTGTTTAAAGAAATCTGACTTGTTTACCAGGCACAATAAAAGTTGAAGCTTTCCAGAAGCAGAGATTTTGTGAGCAGGAATCTGAGGAATGTGTTTATTTTTGCTTATAGCTATAGTGTCCAAAATATCAGACACATGGGTGTTGAGGAATGACAATTTTTTTTTAAAATTGCTTTTTTTAACAAGGTGGCATCATTTAACTTCTCTTATTTAAATTATTTACGTAGGCAAATCTACATGAAAAATATGAATACATCTCAAATGCTTGATTTCCTTCAAAATACCCAGAATGACTAAAATGTGCTTAATTTTCTGTTTTACTAAAAAGAAAAGTTCCCCTAATTGCAAAAGTAATTTGATGTCCTATTAGTTGTTTGATATAATAAGGTTTATAGTTCATAAATACATCTCTCGCTTAACAAGATTATTTTCTGTTTTCCTTTCAGTCTTAAGATGAAACTTTGTAAAGAAGGGTTAGATTATAAAATAACAAAATGGTACTAATGATAGCTACTGTTTAATAAACACCATATTTTCCTCTTATTCATGTGTTCAAAGACAGAGAAGAGTGCCACACCTCTTTCATGTACACAACGGATTCACTGTCAGAAGAGGAAGAAGTTGGCAGGCTCATGAATAACACTAAAGGAGGAGAGCAGCTGTTTAGTAACAAAACCTTCCTAGCAGAGCCTTTCAGCCGGTTGCTGTACCATTTGATGTGGTACTTGTGAGAGCGTGTGCACGTGTATGTAACTGGAAAGGCAGGAACATAGTTAAAAAAATCACAGTGGAAGCTCCGATTCTTATAATAACTAGGTAAACATGTCATTTTTATAAGAGGAAAGTATTTTAAGATTTTAAATATGAGAGAATCCCCTGACAGGAACCTCTTCTCTGGCTCTTTTTAAACTTCATTTTGTCAACACGGCACATTGACACAAGGTGCTGTACCACGGCTTGTTTCTGTGACACCCAGTCAGGTAGATCATGGCTTTTGGACAGTCAGTGGAAACTTTGCCATTCCTAACAACCAGATCAAAACTTTACCTTATGACTTTTCTCAGCTTTACCAATATATAGTTAAAAAAAAAAATAAATTCATAATCATGCAATGGGAAGAGACAGTGTAAAAACTACTGAGGAAGAAACAGTGAAAAGTAAGAAAATCACCAACAAAAATGTGCACCTGAAAAAAAAGGCAAAGAATGACTGTCAGACACCAAATGATGAATGTTGTTCTGTACTGTGATGGTTCCATAAATGTATATATGTGTAAGTTGTTCCTACTTGGCAGAGAACTTCTCGACTGTAATGTGCAAAGTCCATATAGAGAGCATGGGAAGACTAGGTCTGTTATCCTGAATATGTGCCACTGGGCAAAAGGAGAGAATTGCATGTCTATTGAAGGCAAACTGTGTCTACTGAAGGCAGATAGCATCTATTATGGAAACATGGCTCTTCTGCATTCTTCACACAGGCTGAAGAGCCACATACACTTTTGGTGAAAAAATAGAACACATCTGCAGGAACAATAGGCTTCTAGAGGGTATATTCCACAGTCGTAGTTGTTTGCTGTTGTCCAGGACCCCAAAACACAGTCTTCACACCAAAGACTTAAAGATCCTGAGGTTTTGCCTTTTTTTTTTTTTTCTTCCTCTCTCTCTCTCCTTCCTTCCCCTTACAAATTTGCACTCCTATACTTCAGGGGAGAAATTAACTTGAAGAGAGGTGTACAACATAATGCCCAAAATTACATTAATAAATTTAGATTTGCATTCATTAACATCCCATTAACTCATTTTACAATGATAACAAAAGAGCTTTTTCCTGGGCTTTTATTTGGTATATATGTCTATTTAAGACCTGTTTACTCAAGTGACTATTTTCATGCGTGTGTGTTGTAATGTGCGATTTAGATGTAAAGTATCTGGCATAGGCATATAGAACCCATTTCAGAGTCATAGCTCAGAATCTAAGTTTTAGGAGTAAATGTTCATGATGGTTTGTTTACTATAAGCTCAAACAGCCTGAATTTTCCTAATGCAGTCTCATCTGACTACATACTGAATTCATAGCACTGGGCAAAAGAACAGAACTATCTACTGAAGGCAATTAGCACCTATTAGGAAAATAATGGCTGTTCTGTATTCTTCACACTGAAAAAAATAAAAAGAGCCACATACACTTTTGGTGAAAAAAAGAGAGTATGTGCACAAACAGTAGATTTCCAAAGGAGGTATTTTGTAACTGTATTTGTTTGCCTTTGCCTAGGATTTGGATACGTATACAAAACAAAAGACTATTCAGCCTCTCCAGCCTTAAAGGCAGGATCCAGCAATCCTTTCCAAAAGACTCCTTTCCTAGCTCTCCCTTTATGTCTGGGGAGGGAGGAGACAGGGAGGCATAGCCCTGTAATTGTAATTTGACTTGAAAGTATTGCAGCCTACAATCAACCTCTTGGTGGTTGGTAAGCATTTCTTCATCTCTATTAAGACTTACTATTAAAGACAATTTCTAAATAAGTAAAATACCTTTTACAAAGATAGTTTCAATAATAGAAGTCAATATAATCAATGATGTAATCACTTTCTAATTGTAATCTCTTGGTAAAATGAACATCCCCCCTGCTTCTTCTCACAGAATTTGTTGCCTTTAAATGTCCTCAGATGTTTGTAATTTGGAGGAAACCGCTGCTCTTGTGGTATTAAAAGATGCAATTTCTGACAAGTTTTTATTAGAGAGGGAAGGGTGCTTGCCCTACAAGGGAGACAGCTTTGAAACACCATGCTTAGTACTCTTTCTTTAAAAACTTAATATTTTAGCATATTTTTCTTGTAACATCTAAACTGTTAGGATCTGATACTACAGCGACTTGCTTATTGAAATCACCTTGATATGTTTGGAATTTGACCAGTAATATTGTAGTCAAATGAAGCGATGTATAATGCATGCTTAGTTAGGTCAGCTGAACACATTTCAGCCTTACCGTGTTTGCAATCATCTTGACTAGTGTCATAATATTTTCCATCACCTCTCCTGAGGCACATTTAGCACCTTTTTTTTTTTTCCCCTTTTAGAAAAGGAAATTCTCAATTATAGCTGTAAAACAAACAGGCAACTGAAATCCACCCATTTCCTAAAGCTCTATTATCCCTGAGGCATCTGAAAGAAAAACATATCGATACTAATTACTTAGCAGAAAGCAATCAAGGAAATCTTCTTCCTCCCGACTCTCTTCTCTCCTTACTCCTACAACCAATGTCTCTAAATAGTAAAGCCTGAGTTGTCTGAAAGCACAGAGGGATAGCAAAATCAAGCCTCCTTTATGACTTTGTCCCCAGGAGTCTTTTCTGGTATCTTCTCCTCGCAGCCCTCTTCTTGTTCACCTGTGATAAGTGTAATCTCTTCTCAGCAGCTCCCAATGCTTCACTCACTGATTTCAACAAGCAAGCAACAGAGGTGGTGTTCATAAAAAAAAAAAAACTATCCTCCTCTTCCTTCGTCAGACTGACGCCTGTGCTGCAATGAGGTACCATCAGCAAGTCCCTAGGAACTGGTGTCCAAACCTGCGTGGGTTACAGCAGTAGCCTCTGTCGGCCAGAGAGGATGCTGTGGGCATGCCTGTGCAAGCCTCCGGCAAAGGGTGCAGGGTGATGTGCGTGGCCCGGTGCCCTACTGAAGCCAAGGCTTCTGTGAGGCTGGGCTAGAACAGCCGGGGCTTTGGAACAGGACTTAAACCTGGCTTATTATAGGTAAAATACTAAACTGAAAGCATGAGCTATTTCCTTCTCTGTGCTGAGCTAGGCAATAGCTCTCTCTCCAGTGTTTATGTTTCATTAGTGTACGTATACACAAGTTCTAAACTTACCCGGAAAGGGCTGTGATTTTTTTGTTTGTTTGTTTTTCTAACCTAAAACACGAAAGGTGTTTGGCTAATTTTCTTTTCCAGATAAATTTTAGTAGAAGAACTGGATTCCATGTCTTTGCACACTGTCTCTCCCATGCGCTGTTGGATCTTTCTGCGCTACTGGGGGATTTTCCAGTCTCTAGGAGTCATGGGCGGAGTGGAAGGTAGCAAGGTTTAGAAGAAGACAGGGAGTCATGGCACAAAGAGCTGATTATGTGGATCTGGTAGCTGTCATTCCTGTATTGGAGTGGGATATGGATGTTTTGATCCAATTTAAACCATGGGACATCTTCTTTTGTTTGGCAGACTTCAGTTTACTGCTCTTTCATGAGCGTAATTTTTGTGCCTTGTTTAGGACTACAGGGGGATGGGGAAAATGAGCTCTCTTGTACAACATGGTCTGCTCAAAGTCCCCTTCAAAACTGCTTTTTTTATCCCTATGAAGTGAATATTTTTTCCAGTAGCACACAGAAATATGGTTATGTAGCACCATGCTGGTCCACAGGAGTGATTAGCATGACAAGAATGTGATGTGTTGGCAGCTGTAAGAAGACAACAAAAAAACCCTGTTAACTGCTGTTAGTAGAGATACTGACCATGCTGAGTTCCCTTTCCTATGGTTTGCCTACATGCTGCCCACTACTAGGCAATATAATCTAAAAGAATGGATTTTGTGTGGAGAAAAACAACAAAACAATAAAAATGCCTTTGGATGCTACCTGATTTCCTTACAGATGTGTAAAGAACAATAGTTCTGTCACTCACACTGAACCAAACCACAGTGAAAAGCCATGGAATGAGAAAAAGCACATAATTTTGTGAATATACACAATAATATTCTTGACAAAAAAATCATTAAATGGAATTGATTTTACGAAACAATGTTGCATATAGCCAACTTGCATAAAGCAGTGCATTGATATATTCAGGTATTTATTTACATTTCACTTTTCAATAGATAAAATAGCATTCTGCCGCACAAAAAGTCAATAAAAATGTAAGGGAATAAAATCTTCCATAATTTATTTCCAAAATAATTGACTTCCAGAAACCCATTTATCTATGGCTAATTGATTATTAATAACTTTTTGTATTTATGTGAAGAATCCTTAAGGGAAAGAGTATTACAGGGAAAAAAAGCTTGATTTTTGCGTAAGCCAGGTACAGTGCAATCACCGATCGTGCTCCTGTGGTTCCTTTTGAAATGGTAGGTCATTCAAATTAATTGCAAATGGTGCTCAATGTAGTATTAAATTTAAAAATGAATAAAAGATTTGTTTAAAAAACCCCCACAACCCCCAAATCCAAACTCCCCAACAGGGGTGGATATTAGCAGAAAGGTAATGAAAGAGGAGTATTGTACCTGCTGGTTTTTTCAGGTGTAGTGATAATCAGGAAACTAATAATGCTGGTGAGGTTTCCCCTGAACACCATGGAATGAAGCAGTGGTGTGGGTCTCAGTAAGGGAATGCATTTATCTAAATTAAAAACCAAACTGGTTTTCCTTAAAAATGTGAGAAGACAGTGTAAGTATTTATGCTTCTGTCTTGTCCTCTTTCCTGTAAACAAATGTTTTTACACTCAGTGCAATGAATTAACATAAGCGTAAATATTAGAACAATTTCAAAGTGTGTGAAGCTTTTTCTCACAGAGAAGGTGCTGTAACATCGATTCTTAAACTTTATGCAAAACGATGCCTTTTCCTTGAAGTGAGACAGACCTGGTAGTTCTGCTGTTTAATGAGGGATGTTGGGGAGGAGGTCTGAAAAGCAGCTTGTGGTAAAATAATATGTGCAGATTTCATGTTCTACAACAAACAACAGCATGTTGATTTTTGGTTCAGTACCCTAGTAAGAATGCTTGCTTTGCACTTCCAAGGGGTGTAAAGAAAGCAATGATGAAGACAATTAAGAAAATGCTGCATCCATGAGAAGTGTGTGCATTGCTGATCTGATTTGTGGTTTGAAATCCCCCAATTCTAGAAACATGGGGGAAGTGCGATATAAACTCTTCTCTCGTTTGGCCCTGCTTAATGAAAGAGACAGAAGGAGGCTGAGAAATGGAGGATCACCGATGCTATTGCTGCTTTCTATTCATAGGGCCCTGCTGTCCAAAAAGAAAGACAAACAAACAAACTGTCTTTTGCATAGGCTTCTAGATCCTCGTAGATGCTTGCTTTATTTGTGTTTATAATCAGCCCTTGAAATGTGAGGGTATTTCTAAGGCAAAAGCTGCTACAGAGAGAGGTTCAAATAATATTATAAACATGTCATTATAAATAACAAACATTGCATATCATTAATGACTTTTAGTTTCTCAAGGTTTACCAAAACATCCATTTGAAATGGATAATTAACAAAACACTAACCTAGCTAAATTATTAATCAGATTTCATTACGATACTTTATTTTTATGCCATCTCTTAAGTTATAACGCTCCCTGTATTCTTCTCAGTCATGGAAAAGATTGTTTGAGATATTTCTTCTGACAAAGATTCACAAATTTCTGAATGATCTTAATAAAATTTTATATTAAAAATACTTTGATTGCATTTTTCTCATTTGTCTTATTGCTTCATTGGTGACATGATATCTTTAAGTAGCCCTAGAGCTCTAATGATTATGCTCTTATAAGGACATAAAACCTGTAGGTCTACTGTTTTCTCATGGTTTGCAATTTTCTCACCACTTTCCCTTCGAAACTTTATAAACCTTGCACCTTGTCTTAATGTGCATCTGAAATGGGCTCCACGCGTATCTCTACCCAATAGTTAACATTAAAGTGCAAAGCTTATAAACTTCATAGTCTAGGAAAAGCACTGTTATAAATCTGCTTATAGCAGTGGTCCACTGGCCACAATTCTTGACTTCTTGTAGCTTTATCCAAAATGAAAGGGTATAATAAGCTCCACAAAATCATAGCAAGCTGCCTACTGTAGCCTGCCAGAACTTCGCATGCTTCCTGGAAGGCAGCAGGCAAATGGAGTTTCTGCACAACAATTTCCTCTAATTGCAGTGATCTGAAGTGAGGAAATCTGTACGAAAATCAATTTCTGGCTTTACAGTCTTCCTTTATTTTATTATTATTATCTTTAATATTTAGGGCCAGAGGAAGAATTAGCTGATCTAAGTTGGCCTGGAAACCTATTCCTTTCTTTCACAGAGGACTGCTTTAAGAGCCTATGGTGTGTCTACTGGGGACTAACATCATAGGAAGCTACTCACGCCTGTCGCTTTTATCCAGTTGCTGTGCATCCTTGTGAAGAAAGCACCTCCTGTAACTAATGGTGTTGCAAACTGAAGTACTCCTCACTGTCCTCGATGCTTCAGGCCTGAGCTTTCTGTGAAAGGCTTCCTGCTCTTCCAAAGATCATGTTCTGCTTCATTAATTTTTATTTTTACTTTTTTTTTTTAATCTATACCTCTGTCAGACTACTTGCTTTGCTGAGGGTTTTTTTTTTTTTTTGACTCAGATCAGGATCAAAGTGATACAATCAATTCCTACATGAGAGGTCTTCTACATGAAAGGTCTTCTACATGATGGAACTTTATAAAAATTCATTAATATGAACTGCTTAAGATAGCACCTATGCAGAGTTTCAGAAGGATACAGATCATGAACCTTTAAATTTCTATTTTATTAAGCTAAGAAATCTCAAAAGATTTTTTTCATATGAATATAAGGTTTTGATCCTGGTAATGTGAAATGGGGCTTCAATTCCCCAAGGCATGTGTTTTAGACAGCAGCAAAAAAAATATTACAAGAAACTCAAAATCAGGCAATTCAAATTAAGATTAAATTCTACTTTTAGGCTTGTTTAGCTTGCCTTTTTTTTAGAGGTAGGTTGTGACAATAAAAACTCTTGAGCAGGTTCTGCAGTGTCAAATAATGTTACGTCTCTTTAGTGTGGACCTACCTGAGTATTTCTAGAAATACTCTCCTGTAAGGCAGCGTTCTACAGAAGCTTGTTTTCTCAAATTTATCTCAAAAAGTTTCAGCTACTTAGGATTTTCTCAAAAATTCAAGTTTATAGGCCATGTGTCTCTAGAAATGATCTGAATTTTTAAACGATTTGATGTTCTAATTTTCAGACGTAGAATGTTAAAATGCACATGCAGTATGTGAAATTGCACAGAACAAACCATCTTGTTATTAAATACTAGGGTTAGACATAAAATGCTCAAAACTTGAACTGTGCCAGGAATAAGGTTGCTAGAAAAATATTAAGTTGTTCATTTGCATGTATACACGACAATGATCTTTAGTAATAAATGACTAGAAGATGCACTTTTGCACATGCAGGAATAAGGTGTATGCACATGATGCCCGCGGTGCTGCCCTGTCCCCTGCAATGGACAGATTGGCACCTACAAAAAAAACCAAGTTTTTTTGCCGTGTCCCGCACACCTCACCCACCGCTGCCCATGAAAACCCATCTCCAAAGGTGGAAGCACAAATCCCCGTGTCGGCTGCTTCGCAACACGGCCGCTGCATCAGCCTTGGCCGGCCCTATGTACAACCCAGGAGGCCTCCAGGAGTGGGAGAGGGATTTCATTTCCCGCTAGCCACCTGTACCATGGCGGCACTGGGCTGACGCCGTTAAGGCGTGCATTGCATCTGCTTGCTTAATCTGACTGACTCCCGAGCTGTCCAGGTGGCTGGAACTGCAACGCCATGTCCCATGCCTCCCTTGCAGGTGGACGTTGCGTCCGTGCACCGCGGAGCGGATTCCGATGCCGTTCCTCGGTTTTTTTGTTGGTTAAAAGCCAAGGGAAGCGCTGCATTACGCCGGCTGGACTTGGGCAACGTCGTGAAGAGTTACAGGCCGCCCGGCGGGCGAGCAGCGGCTCACAGGGCTGGCCACTGCAGCAGCATTGGGGCCCCCTTTCCTCCCACCCCAGCCAACGGCCATTTTGCTCCCTCGGCGCCAGGGCTGCCGGGTGAGCGCGCAGCGCAGTCCTGACTGCTCGCCATCAGTTTTTTTCCCAGTCTTTAGTTGTTCTTTTGTT
>JAAGNO010004695.1:31616-41660 GCA_033439905.1 Ceryle rudis | reverse complement strand
CTGGGACGGGCATCCGATGCGGGCTCGCCTCCTAGATTTGCCCCTTAGTAGGAGGGAAGAAAAAAAAAAAAAAGAAAAAAAAAAAAAAAAAAAAAAGAGAAAAAACCATCTACCTGCATAATTTCAAATGAGAACGAGAAGAAGAAAAAGAAGAAAAAATTGCAACCACCACGGCTGCCACACCAGTCCCGTTAAAAAAATAAAGCACCAAACCCTCACAAGGTGTAGGAGAGATCTTTTATTGGACCAACTTGAATGCAAGAATTTACAGCCAGAATTACATGTTCTTCATCAGCCCAACATACACCAGAGGCACAGGCAGCAATTTGTGTATTCTCTGGATCTGCAGGAGCTGAGATGGTTTTGGTGGAAGAAGGGTGTGGGAGAGAGGACATACCCTCTTTCCTCTCAAAGAGCCCAGTTTGTGGCTTAGGTAAAAATGAAAAAAAAAGGAAAGAGAAAAAACCCAACAAAGCAAAACACCACACACAATCAAAAATTTCTCCAGTGCCCTGTTTTTCTCCATCTTTAAGTCCAGTCCAGGATCAATTCTCTCCTTTACATCCCCAGTCATAAACAAACAGCTTCCATCTAAATCTTTTAAAGGTTAAAAGGAACAAAAATAGAAATAATAATCAAGATTTTTTTTTTTCTTCTGCTTGTTGGACAGCACATTTTGGTCAGTCTAGCCTTGCATTTAGGGATGCTACTTGCATTTGAATAGCTGCCTGGCTGGTTATGGATCGGGAGGCTATGAGAGGAATCAGTATGCAAATTGTTTCAGTTACAATCGAAGGGTTCGATCTGGAGAAGGTGCTTGAGCGGAAGTTGCTGTCAGCCAGTGGTGCATTAGGCTGCCATTGCCTCTGCTGTCTGGGCCTGCTCTCCCTTTTCCATGCTTGTGTACAGGTTTCTTCAGCAATAATTAAAACATACACACAAATCAGGGGCTGCTGCATATCACGTTGGTGCCATTTGCAGGCTGCAGGTGAGGGGAAAGGGGGAGTGGAGAGAATATATTGCCATACTGTTGGGGTTATTATCATGCAGCAAGGGTGAGGCGATCAGTGAAATAAAACATTTATAAATGGTTTTGTGCTTACAGTAGGAGATGTGGGCTGGGGGGCTGCCTGGGCGCTGATCACACAGTGCAGGCTGCAAATCGATAAACCTTTCCTTGTAATCCCAGTAATTGTGGGAATCACAGCTCTCTGTTAAAGGGACAGCAGGCTGCAGCAGGGGCCCAAGTCTGCACTTGGTGGCTGAGCAGCACAGCCCCTGCCCCCATAGGGACTACCCCAGCCTCCCCAGCTTTGTCTGGAAGGAAGCCAGGGCTGGGGGCAAGGGCAAGTTCTGGCCCCACTGAGAACCATTTCCACAGCTCCCTTTGCAGATGCAGTGAACCCCCTCCTGTCAACTGTGGCATCCTCTAACCAGGGCAGGAGACATCCAGTACACCTGACTTGAGGTATGGAGGGAAGAAAGCAGTCCCTGGGGCCACAGGCAGGGAAAGATGCTGGCCATAGAGCTGTCTTTCCTGTACAGGCTTCCCATGGCTGCCAAACAGCTCCCTAACCTTCCCTGGCCATGGCACTGCCAGGAGTGGCAGGAGTCCTTGGCCACTCCATACTGGTCAGGGCTCCATGAATTTAGTGATGTTTTGTTGCATGGCAGAGGGATGGGAAGGGCTGGTGAGGTGCTGGGGTTGGGCTAGCAAGGGCTATACCTGCCCCCAGGGTGTCCCCAGTATAGCACCCCACACCCAGCCTTGTCCACTGCCCTATCTCCCCCAGGTGTAGGCCTTGTCCACTGCCCTATCTCCCAGCTGCAGGGCTGTTGTGATGGGCAGCCTTGGGAGTGGCCAGCACAGGGGTGCATGGGCAGGAGTGCTGGGGGTGTGGGGCTCTGCTTCTGCCCTTTCCTTGCCGCTGACCATCTGTCATTCAATTAGGGCTAGGAGGCAGCTGAGGGGCGGGGGCAGGGTTGGGGGTCAGTGACCCTGCACACAACGGCCTGCTGCCTTATAGTGGAGAAGAAGTTCAAATGTTAAATGCTCTCCGGCCCTGGCCCATCTAGGGCACTTGCCTTTGGAGGGGTGAAGGGCATCAGTCATTAGCACTTAGATTTCAGCTCTGAGGCTGACCCTGCCTTCTGTTGCAGGATTTCAGCCTGAAAAGAATCCTTAACCCTTCCAGGGCAGCCCACACACTCCCCCCTCCCCCCAGCATGGGCAGCTCTGGGTTGGCATTGCATGAACAGGCTGCACACCAAGGAGGTGGGTCTGGAGGAGAGGAGAGATCCCTGCAGCCAGCCTCTTCCCTGATGCTGATGAAGGGGCAACAAGTCTCAGTGCCAGCAGGGAGCCATGCTGTGGACCTGTGTTGGAGGCAGCACAAATGCCCTATCCGCCCATGGTTGCATCTCTGGTGGAGTGCTCAGCATCCCCTCCCCTTCATACAATCAGACCAGAACAACTGGTGAATTGAGCTTTCACTATGCTAATTTGGACATTATAAATATTTAACTATTAACCCTAGCAGCCAGCCAGAGAGGTCTCCTCTCCTTTACATGCCACTTAATCTAAAACAAATGTTTGCCCCAGAAATGGCTGGGGTAATCTGAGCATCCCATTCCCTGCCCCTTCCTCCTGCAGAGGAGCCAGGTGGGTCCAGAAGGGGTGTCTTGTTATGTTTGACTCATTTCTGAGAGCCTCCATGATGGCCTTCTCAATTTGAGTGTGCTAATAAACTAAGCTGAGGCAGAGACACAGCACTGCTCTGGCTAGGAGGATGCTAATGCCATGCTCCAACTCAGAGGATCTGGCCACATTACCCAACACTGGGGCCGCTCTGCCTGGGGCATAGTCCACATACATCCAGAGAAGGATGGTTCAAAGCAATGAAGGATGAGATTCCCCTCTCTTCCAGTGGGAACTGTCCCTGATGTCTCATGCAAGCCAACAACATTTTTCATTCCAGTGGGATGGTATCTATCAGGAGAATCCCATGACATTAATTCTGCAGACAGATTGCATACACCTCATGATATTAGCACCTGATAGATTTTTCTTGTTTGATATACTTAGTGTTTGCTGCTGAAAAGGAGTAGTTTTCTCTTTCAACATGGTAGCACACCACAAGTATTTGTTAATGACTACAGAGCTTCACTTTTTCTGATGGGCTTGAGCAGATGTTTGATACCTGTATCTGTAACAGTTTTACAAGGTTAAAAACTCACCTGAGTTTTGTAAAACTTACCTGACGCCATGGAAACAAAAAAAACCCATCCCTTGGAGCACTGCTGTGGTCTGCGATACTTCAATACTTCAAACAGTTCAACTAGGGCTTGGTCTGTCAGTTTTAAAGCATTTGTGTGGCAGCTGTGTGACTCACCTGAAGCTGCAGACCTTGGGAAGATGCCTTTCTGGTTTTGAGCACCATTAATTTGTTAATGAGAACTTTATGTTACATGTTACTTACTCTGACTGTCTTTCACCTGCTAGCAAAAAGTGAAGTTCTCCTCAAAGGAAGAGTGCTCTGGTGTTTTGGTATCTGTCTCAGGTGGGCACCATGTGCCACCATACAGCCAGGGCTCACAGCCCATGTGACAACCCCCTGCCTAAATGCAGTGTGATATGGTAAGATGAAGGCTCCTATTGTGTTTTGTCAGGGAAGTACAGGAATAACTGGGTTGTCATTACCTGAGCACACACAGTGACTTGACATCAACTCCTACATTAAAATACATGCAAGAACAGGAAATTATATCCTGGAATGATCCTGCAAATCTGTGTGGCTTCCCTCCCACCTTCATCACCCAATTATTTAGAAATGCAGGAGATGTTGGTGTATTTTGGCACTAGCTCTCCATTACCTGGGACAACTTGGCAGCAGCTTGGTAAGGTCCTGGGGGAAGGGAAGATCCTGCCTGGAAACTGCCCTGAGCTCAGGCTGCAAAAAGGGGGTAGATGCTGTACTGGAGATGTGAAGTACTAGTTACTTTGCTATAGGGTCAGAAATTGGATTATCAGCAAAAGTTAATCCCAGGCACATGATAGATCTTACATTTGCTGTCATAAAATCTATCATTATTTAATAGGCATGGAAATCAAATTCTTCTGTGGACTATGAAGCAGGAATCTTTAAAAAATGTCTGTTTACCACAACAGACAACATATTGATCATTAGTTTTGAGACCTTGTAGACAATTCAGAGATGTGTGTGAACACAAGCTGGCAGCTATCTTTGCTGTATTCACTGTCTAAAATCAAACCCCACCAAATGGCTGCACACCCAGCTCTCCAAACAGGAAAATTTTAATCTCTTTACTTTGAAGACTACTGTTTTATTAAAGACAAATAACAAGGAAATTATATACTATCAACTAGCCTTTAATGATGCTGCTGTTTGCAGGGATACTCACAGGTGTACAGTGAGGAGATATGCTCCTGCCTTTTGCCACAGACAAAACCTACTTTTTTTTTTGGATGCAGCTGAACTGTTATTTTACTACTGCGATCTGCCTCATTTATTCCGACAGCATGAAGGGGCTGATCTCATCCTGACTTAAGTCAGTGCAAATTGTTTCCCTGGTATTAGGGGCACTGGGCTGGGTGGAAGGTGGACCAGGTTGCTTTTTTTTGCTCTGCAAAGGCTACAAATAGTGACAGTTTACATCCCCCAGTCTCTCCATTTCTGCCATGGGATACCTGGACAGGAGTTGTGGGATGAAACTGAAAGGAAAAGTTGCAATGCTGATGCAGGGCATGTAGGTGCTCCATCAGTTACAGCACCGTCCCAGTACCTGGACATATCCAGCAGATGCCAAAAGGGTGCCCATCCTTCCTCTGTGCCATGGCAAGTTAATTCAAGTCATGAGAAAGATGTCCCCTGGGTAAGGATTATTAACTGCAGGTCACCTGTAATTTACACCAGATTTCCTGATAGACACACTAAATCATTTCACATGGATTGCAATAGAGTGTTTATAAACATGTTTTCCCTTGTCCCCATTTCTGAACACCTCAGGGCACTTTCTGAACTGCCACAGCTCCATGGTCCCCAGGCTGAGCTGGCTCTGCCCCTGCCAGCCAGTGACACTGCTGTGACACCCCAACACTGAGGAGAGCAAAGGGGTCCCTCTAGCTTTAGAATTAGCATCGTCTTTAATCTGCATGTATTGGAAAGCGTGGGGATCCCATAAATCCTTCCACATCTGGGATTGCTTGTAATGGCCAGTGTCAGGAGTTTACAGAGGAGTTTCCTAAGATCTAGTGTCCAAAATCAATAGCAGCTGCAAGTCCAGGCAGGGGAATAGGCTGAATCCCAATTTGATTCTCAGATGTTTTCAATTGTATTGCCAGCAAGAAATTATTGTTGTTAAGAGATTCCTCTGGTCTGCTTGTGCCTTTTGAAGTTGCCTTTATTTCTTTGAGCTCAGATTCCTTGAGATCTTCTTGCTGTTCCATTCCCACACCCTCATGTATCTAATAAACCTGACAGCTTCCCAGCAGATGTCTCCATCTTCTCCATTTTCTTTACTGAGGAGATAGACCTCACTGGAGAGTGCATCTTAAGTGTGTGGGGCCAATGCAGGCTCTTCAGAGAGCTCCCAGAGTCCCAACTCATTTACTTTAGCCATGGAGGAGCAAGTGGCCATTGCCCAGCAAGGTAGGGTTTGAAATGCCCAGCAGCTCACACTCCATTTTCCATTTTCCTGCTTGCCCATGCACAGTGCATCTGACAACATCAGCTTCCATCTGCCTGAAAGCATGCATGCTGCTCTGGGCTGAATTTTTGGAGGTTTCAGCCACCCCACCTTGCTATGGGGACTGTCTGTCATCATTAACATCACTACTCTTTCTGTCTATTCAGAGCACTGCCAGGGAGGACCAGGAAAATGGAGCCTGGTGCTCTGTCATACAGCGTGCCTTTGGCCTATGTCACAGCAGGATCTGCCTCTTGTCAGGGGCCTTCTTTTCAGTCTGTGCTAAACCACAGGTAAGCTGAGGCCAGACTCCCTTGACCATCCCAGTTTGCTCTGAAGTACCTACATCTGAATTCCTTGTGAGTGGAAGAAAGGAACATGGAGGTGATGGGCAGCATCTGTAATAGGAAATTGCTGTCTGCAGATGTGTGTGTGAAGGAAAGCCTGTGTCAGACAATGGTATCAAGGGATAAATTCCACAAGTGAGTGAATCCATCTGAGTGTAAGACACAGATTGTGCATTTTCCTCAAGAAGGAGCTGAACAACTTCAAGGACATAAATCCACTTTATGAACGACACGAACGCCACTTTATTTTCTTTAGCATTGCCCATGCTTACTCAGTAGGAGAGAAGACAACATGCAATTGAGCAGATGTTTGGTTCATCTTGGACAAGGTTTTGAATTCTTACTTCCTGTGCACTTAGGTGGAGCTGTGCTGGGAATTTTGTTTGAATAAGGAGCTTGATTACACTCCTCTTTCAAAGGAGCAATGTGATAGTATCCTCTCCTTGCTTGCTTTGCAGGGGATTGGTGTGCAGTGGGGGATGCTCCAGCTCTTTTAGAGCAAGGCTTTGCCCACTGAATACAATGGAAAGCACCTTGTTACCACCTCTAAGTACAGAAATTTCTTCAGCCTTTTGCATTGAACAAATGGAAATTTGATTTCTCCTTCTAATCTTCCCCTGTACACCTGGTGTTGCAGGGACCAGCAACAACCTGGGCCCGATAAAGACTTCAGGAGTGGAGCTATTATCTATATCCCAGAAACACTCAGATCATGTGGGAATAGTTAAAGGTAAGAAAATATATAACAGGTTGCCTGTCTTTCAGCTGTAGTCAGCTCAGAGGTGGAAATGGACTGACACAGCTGGGTGCAGCCATCATGCTGGAGCCTGCAAATACTGGTCAGCAGAGCTGCAGCAGGCACAGAGCACAGCCTCTGCATTCCACTTGAAAGCTCTTTGTCTGTAGCAAGGGTTGACTGCCAGCTTTGGAGAGCCCAGCCAAGGCACTGAAGTTGTTTTCTGCTGAGACCACTCTGACAAGTTAGTGAGACGTAAGACAGGGTTTGTTTCTCTGTCCTGTAGATATGTGGGTGACATGAGTTCTTCTTGATCCAGCAGCCTCTGAAGCCCCTGGCACTGAGGCCAGTGCTTGCTGGCAGAGGCAGAGAGCTTTGTGGTGCCTGCAGGCAAGGTTTTTGGACGTGGCAGGCAATGCAGACCCTCCCTTCCACCCAGTCCTGATGCTGTGGAAAGCATCACACCGCAGAAGCAATTGGATGCCTGAGCAATGCAACCCTTCACCTGTTCTCTGCTATTTGCTCGTACATGATATCGCTGTGGGCAGGGTGTAACCCCTGGCCTCCAGTACAGCTGGTTGCATGAAAACAATTAATCTTTTGGAGTGCAGCAAATGGAAACATTAGTGTCTTGACCCCTAACACAGGTAAGTGTCACTGCCCAATGCAAAGGCTTCTGTGCACAGGGAGCTTTTGCTGACTGCTAGCTTTTGGAGGCTTGTGGGTGTGTAAGGAAAGGCAGAGAAGGCTGGAGAAATGGATATAGGGGAGCAGAGAAGCATTGCATTAATCTTAGGCAAGTTCTGGAGAAGGAGCCCCAAGGAAAGCCAGTGATCCTTGCTGGGTGCAGGCTACTTGAGGTGCTGGGAGAGGTATGCAATGATTCCTACTGTGGAAAAGGCAGCACGACATGGATTTTTGCTCCTGGCAGATAACCTGGAAGCCATCTAACAAATACCCCAGCTTCACCTATTTCTTATACTGGGGGGACTCAACTATCTGCAGTTTTGCTACCTATACTGAATAGGAAGGAATAGCTCATTAGCAATTTACGTTTGGTTTGCCTCCTAAAATGGATCCTTTAATCAGCAAGGATGTGTCATTTTCCTGTTGAGATGCTTCTGCTTTCACAGTAGTGACTCCCAAGCTGATCACTCTCAGTTTGAGCCAGAGTTAACAGCATAGGTAAATGACATAAATAAACTGCAGGACTGGGATCACATAACTATTTTGTTAGGTTCTGCCCTGTCAGTCCTATTTAATGAATTCTGACAGAATATTAATATTTGCATATGTAAATATGTTAAAGAGAACATCAGCTGAGGGAATACATTAAACTCAGTCATCCTTCCAAGTTAATTTAATCTGACAGCACCTCCATTATAAAAATAAAAAGCATCAGTTTTCCCTTTGTGACTTGATGTACAGTAATTAGCTTGTTAGAGCAGGAAACACCTCCTTTCATAATTGATTTTGCACCCCTTTTACTTGGATATCTCTGGCAAGCTGTTTCTAGCTCCCCAAGGACACCGTCAGTACTTCCCATGTGTTTGGAATTTCATGAATGTGAATAATGAATATGATTTATCCCTCCCACACTCCCATGCACAGATAATATATGTAGTCAGTTTGTGAACTGGACATTGCATCAGAAAGATTGGTGTCAAAATATTAATAGTATAGTCACCGACTCTGCGCAGGAATTAGGGCACAGCTAAACAGTGATTTTCTGGGCATTAGCAAGATGGGAACGGGTTGCTCCATGTGTTTGTCCACCGGGGAGGAAAAAAATGGAGGAAGATTTTCTGAATGGTCCTGTGTATCTAAGTTAGCATGCCAAATTGGTTGCTTATTACAGTTAGCACAGTGCCTTAGTGGGCTAATGTGTTAATAATGTGTAATGTTTCTCTTAGGCAATGGCACCACTCTTCATTAGCACTTCTCAAACCCTGTCACTGTTGCTTAGCTTGACATTTTGTTTCTGATGTTTGAGTGAGGGTATTTGAAATCAGGATTTCAGATCTACTAATACATGTCACACACTCTTTAAAAATGGATTTTAAAAGGGTCTCAATAATTTTATGGCTACTAATAACATTTGTAGCTATGTGAGCTAAGCTAATGATAAGATTAATCAAATTTCATGTTTCACAGCATAAAATGAGCAACTGTAGGGGTCAGGAAGGTATTTACTCTGTCCTCCTCCCCTGGGAATGACCATCTTTTCTAGTTGGTTCAGTAGATGAGTAGTGTTTGGCATGTGAAATAGCACAGCACTGCAGGATAGTTCAGGGTGTCACACTGTACAGAGCAAGGATCTTATTTATAAGCATAGGAATTCTATTTTCAGTTAGCAAATGGAGTGAAACATTTGAATGATGCATTTGTTTCACACCAATTACCTCCCACATTGGCATCAAATACATGGGGCTGATTCTCCCCCTTTTTGTGGCTGTTTGCTCAAGCACCCTGAACTTCAACATATAAGCCTCATATTTCTAGATGGCCCTGGCATGGCCACATAACTGACACACTAATTTTATAATCACTGAAGGTGCTCGCTTAGACTTTCCTCATATTTCTGTGTTTTTACTCACTGGATTAGCGAGTCTGTCTTGAGCATTTCTTTAATGCTGAGAATAACTGTGAAGAGGCAGTGGAGGGAGCCTGGAGCCACCAGCAAACACCTTCCTTGGCAGCTGCTGCTGCAGAATCACAGTGGGGAGAAATGTTGGTGCTGCTGCTGGTTCACAAGTGAGGCCGTGGGGGTTGCCCACAGATGGGTGCAGGCAGGTCGACCTTCCCGTGCCCATAGCACAGCTGCAGTTTGCGCCTGGTGTGCTCTGGCAAGGGTGTGCTCTGTCCATGATAGCTGTGCCTGCTCTCAGCATGCCATGATATGTGCCCTGCACCCCTCAGCAGCTTTCACACAGAGCTGAATGGCACGGCTAGAGCCAGGGGGCTGAGATTTTGCAAGGCAACAGCCTGCTTCACTGATGGATTTGATAAAGACTTTCAGTCATGTGTTTTGCCATATAGGGCCTAAAGCATTTTCTAGCACCCATACTTTTAGTGTGATGTGTTTTCTAAAGCCTTTTAATGCATTGCGCCAGTGATGTTCTGATGAGTCTAACAGGACTCACTTAACACAATGTGTAATAAACTAGAAAGGAGATATGCCATATAAAAAGAATCATCAGTCAAAAAGCTCTCTGTATTATTTAAAAAGAGAAATGGATATTTCCATTATAAAAT
>JAAGNO010004695.1:0-26904 GCA_033439905.1 Ceryle rudis | reverse complement strand
TTCAAAACACAAACAACTCCCCCCACCTATATATATTTATATTATATATTTTTTTTTTCTCTAAACCAGTTAGTGTTATTGCAGTTTCAGACTGATTCCTTTTGGTTACCAGCTGCTAATTTTTCTGTTAAATTTGGATTTACTGAAGTAATGAAAGCAGGTCCCCTCAGACAACAGCAAATCCCTGCTGAGGTGCACGTGTGTGCTGGAGTTGATGAGGTGCTCTGAGCAATCCTGAAAAGACACACCACAGATCTGCTCCGTGCTTGTGCCTCCCCTATGGACGTGAAAGGAAAAGGGCCCATAGTTTCTGTTTATGTCTTCATAGCATTTAACATACTTGCTAGTTTCAATAATGCCCTATTTGCCATGTATTGCCTTAGAAAATTTAGTATCTTGAGTCTTTTTCTTCCTGACTAGCTTTACCATCAGTGTAAATTACTATGGAGAGAAAGCTGTATTTAGATTCACAGGAAGAACAAACAGAGCAAGAACAATAAATCAGATTTTTTTAATAAGTCTATTTTAACATATGGTTTAAAATACTAGCCTCATAAGGCAGTATGCAACAAATCATATTTATTCAAGTGTGAGCTATAACAGAATGGGAATAGCTATAACAACAGAATGGGAATAGAAACATAATGTCATATAAGAAAAGCCACTCTGTTTTTACCCTTTGTCTCCAAATCTTCTGCTTCTACAATACCGGCATAAAAACACTGCATAGTGTCCAATGGTCCATTAACCCTTTGCACCACTAGAATTATCTCAAAAAAATGGTAATAGAAGATTTCCACCTTTGGAAGAAGACAATGAATCTTATGACAGGTCAGAGGGTGAAGGAGAGCAGTTCAGACCGAACCAGGAAACATCTTTTTCCTACAAAAGTATTTTATTTTGTGTCAATAATAAAACTTTCAGACAAAAAGCAGGGAAAAAGTTTGCTGATTTTTTTTTTTTTTTATATATATGGTCTTAAAATCCTAAACTAGAAAACTTTGCAAAAAATCGGACAAAAAAGTAAAAGCTTTAAAAATATTTCCCAGCAACTTCCATTGCTGCTATATGATCTGCTCTCTTTGGAAACTGCTGTACACACAAGCCATTCAGCTTGTATGAAGGAAGCAGTTTTGAGCTCTTAGACCCAGCACCTCAGATTTAATTTGACATCCTAAACTCTTGTCCTTTAGAAATGTCTTTCCTTGTTATAATTTGTTTCAAGGTCTGCAAGAACTGAGTATATCGTTAAACCACAATTTGGAAGAGCTAATTTCCTTCTCCCTAGCACACAGCGCTGTGGTACTGCGTGCAGCAGGGACACCTGGGTGGCCAGTGAGAGCCCTGAGTGGCCGAATCGACGCAGCCAAAAGACGTGCACCCACAGTCTGCCTGCAGCCTCCAGCCTATTGCCTCTCGAGGCATTGGGGGTTCACTTCATGCACAAAGAGGATTGTAGTGGAAATGCTGACAACTCTTAATAATTATGATGCTTCTAGACATCTCTGTGATTACTGTACAGAGGCTTTTGGCATGCAAACAATATTAGGGTATATGTTGTATCTGACTTGATTTATCTGTCTGTGCAGCAAAAATTCCAAGGGAATTATAGCTTCTTGTGCTTTTTTAAAACATTAGTTGCTCTCTCAGCTATTTACAGTTACTTACTTACAGCAGTGGCAATTGACATAATTCAATGTTTATTTCAAATTCCAGAATTCCTGTTAATAGTAAAGTCAAGACACCCAGTGAAAGGTGCACAATGGACTGCTTTTTCTGCAGTGTTCCAGGAAGGAGGGAGGAGAATCAAGATATCTGCACCTACAGAAACTATATATAAATACACCTGGCTTTGGATTTTGTGTCCTATCATCACTGGGACTTGGGCTGTTTGTCCTTTCTTGCACTTTCCTGGTTGGCAGCAGGGAAAGATAATTCTCTGTCTGCCAAGGGGCTTGTCTCATCCTCTTGTATTTGGCACCTTCTGAATTAATGAACAATATAAGTCTTATGAATGCATTTTATGGCACTCTTGGTCAGGTGCAGGTTTAAATTAGATGAGTTAAAATGGATCATGAGATGCAAAGCAGCCATCTCTGATATTATCTGGACTATGGCCAGTACACCACAGCATTCCTGCAACTGCACGGATTGTATGAGGAATAATTACCTGGAGATAACGCTACATGACAAGCAAAAGTAGATCAACTAAACAACAGTCTCCTGTCTCCCCTTAAACCTTGCCTTCAAATGCTGAAACTGTTGGTGCAGTAAAGGGTACAACTTGTGTAAAGCAGGAGGTGGTGGCCAGGGAAGTGATGGGGCCCAGGGAGGTGTTTTTCCAAAGAGTGTGCAGCTCTCAGTGTGGTAACCTTATCCTGCACTTTCTTCTTCTTGGATGCAGTCTCCAACCCAAAATGCATTAGCTCAGTAACACGTGCCACTGCTAGGGTCCCACTGACCCCTGAGGTAACTGTATTTAAACCAGTGCCCAGCGGGGAGCAGTTGGGTTGCGTGCATGACAGATGGAGGGCTTCACAGCCCTGTTGGAGAAATATTTAAACAAAGTTATTAAAATAAGTTACTGGAACTGGATAATTAGATATTGCAGCACCCTCTTCTGGCTTTCTTCATTCCCTTGGTTGTGACTGACTGTCCCCTTTGAGACTGTTCTGCTCACATGAATTTGTTGGTATGATTTTGGAGCTGTGTCAGTCTTGATCGTCTCCCACTTTCTAAAACCTCATGGCTTTCTATGAGAACTGCTCCTCAAATTCATATTTCCTATGCTGAGTCCCTTCACAATTATCTTTTTTTCTGCAACTTTTTTAGAGCAAAATCCCTTTTATTATTTTTTTTAGTTGGTGATCAGAAAAAACCCTGACTTTGCAATTTTATATGGTTCTGACTGTACTGCTACAGAGAGGATTACTGCAAAACCATGACATCAGAGGGAGGGATCCTGCATGAGGAGCAGGGAATGCTGCAGCTCACAGTGGCTTGAGGAACATGGTGGCCTTGGGGAGCAGCAGAGTGGGGAATGTTCATACTATCCTTAGTGCTGCCGCTAAGGCAGCTGGAGGCCTTTGCATGGTTTTTCCGGTGTGATGCTTCCCCTCCTATGTCCTCACTGTGAACCCAGAAACAGGCAATTATAACTCATAATGTGGGTGTGCAAAATTCCCTCTAAGAGCTAATTAACTGTGAGGACTAATATTTCTGGTTTAGGACCCACAAATGTCATTATACCATTATAAAATAAACTCCTAAAAATAATTTACTTTTAAAATAATACATTGCTTTCCTTTTATCCAGTAGGTTAAAGTACTTTGTTCCTTTGTACCAGCTTTAAATTTTTCATGTCAGGGTGAAAACCAATTTTTTAATTATATTTTTAATGCATATGACCATATTTCGTAATGATACATTTTGAACCCAACTTGTAAAGGTGTCAGAAGAAAATATGACTAGTCCATAGAAATATCTGAACCCTAAGAATATAGTCAAAATAACATAGTGCTTTTAAAAGAGCCAATTATTTATTTTAATGTAATTTAATGTGATATGACATCTGTCATTAGCACCATATGAAATATTTGATGTTATTAGGAAAGTTTCAAATTAACTGGTTTCAATGCTCATACCATTTGCAGGAACACAAGGTACCAGGTTATGGCTCCTCCAAAGCAGGTCTGGTGGCAAAAAGCAGCCTTAAATCCATTTTAACAAGTTTCCCTTGCTTTCCCCTCCAGGTGACAAAGCCACCCCCCCTGTCCTGTACCACCCCACAGACTTTGCTTTATTCCCTTGGGGCACTGAGTAGGTCAAACATTGTGTGAGCGGAAAGGGGATTATCTTTGCTTTGCAGTCTTAGCAGATGAAGAGTGGGAATCATCACTGCATCCTGCTAGCAGCAAGCCAAGAGAGCAGCAGGGAGGTGCAGGAGGAAGGTGCTATCAGCACCCAAGGCAGCAGTGGGTCTGGCTGAGGGGTCCCTCCTTGCATGGATGCATTGTAGCCTCCCCAGGACCCACAAAGTAGCTGTTTCCCCGGGTGCTGTTGTTGTGCATTGCAGTGCTCTGAGCCCAGCGAGGTCACAGACCTCTTCCCTGGCCCTTTGGTTCATGGGCTGTCATTTTTAGTGCCAAGATTGTGTGTGGGTAGGGAACACTGCAGAAGGCTTGGCTGTGGCTGAGGACTTTTCCAAAGACCACTGAGGTGACTTGATCCTGCTGGCTCGCATCTTGCACCATCGTGGGCTGCAGGTCGGGTTGTCTATGCAGAGCTGGGAAGGCTTGGCAAATGCTGCCCATACTAATCTCTGACAATTTTTTGAGGCTACAGCTTCCTTTATCTGTCTCAGCCTCATTTCCATAGGGTGACCCATGTCTCTCCTTGCTCTCTCCTTGCAAAGGCAGCAAAACAGTTGGAGTTATTTTTTTTTTTTTTCTATTTCAGCTGCCAGGCTCAAGCTATGTGGCTTCAAAGAACCCTTAAACCACAGCATACTCATAGATCAGTGATAGGCACCCCTCTGCTCTGACAGCAACAGGAGATCTCAAAGAGTGTACCAAGGGGATGCTCAGGCAACACACAAGAAAAATGTATTCCTACTGGGGGATGTGCTGAAGCTATGAATGAAAATACAGCTTCATTACTCTCCTGAGTACAGAGTCAGTAAGAAAAACTGCTTAGCTGCTTGGCAGCTGGACAGGAAAATGAGTGCTTCTTGGAGAGCAAAAGAGGAAAGGACCAGGGTGGTGTACAATGAGGTTTTGATCAGCACAAGCACAGTATTATCAGTAGTTTCTTCAGCTATGGGGAAAAAAAAAAATGTAATGCAGAGAATATTACAGATTTAGATCTTTCTCTGTTACTTATACCCTGAAACTTGGACCTACCTCAACCCTAAGCTAAATCAAAAGTTTCTGGTACTTTGTATTTTCTTAACGCTTTCTGTGTCCAGCTCCTCAAGGATCTTTAAAACATCTCTTTGAAGTAGGACTCAGAAGTAGTACTTACTCAGGCTTGGTGTTGATGCTCACTCAGCACAAATCACTCATTAGCCCTGTTTAGTGACTGCTTCTTGGCATATCATACTGCTTACACAGTATAGCTTATACACCCAATATGCCTAAGTAGAGTGTTCTTCCCACCTGTCTTCCTCAAGATGTTTTGGTGCAGACCTCTTGGCATTTCTGCCTAGAAATTTCCCCCCCACCCTTATACCACTCGGTGTACCACTGTGTGTTGGTTGTATGAGCCCCATAAGCCAGTTCTGGAGGAGCACAGCTGACCAGGAGGCTGCTGCATTAATAAAAACAACAACAGCTTCCAGAAATGTGGTACTTTCTCCCTTTCAGACAAACATCTCTTTCCCCATTTATGATGGGCCAAAGGTCAAAGATAGCTGCTCTACCACTTCCATGTCTCGCTGAAATTTTATACCCTGTCAGTGGGCAAGTTTATGTTCTCATTTTATATAATGAAATAGCAATTGTTCCAGCTCTACAGCCTGAATGAAATCATACTGAAAAAGATTTAAAATTTTAGGTGAAATTTCACAAACTGCTCAGACCTTTAGCCAACAATCTTACATTGGATTAAAAGCAGAGATAAGCAGTATTTACTTGGAAAACTGAGCACCAGAGAATTCTTTTTATCAATGCATTTGAGAGGAAGCCATCAGAATTGTTACCCTTTTGTACAGCTTCATTGACCTTTCCTTACAACCTCTCTTTAGCTTTTCCCTTTACAGGGTTTTGGTATAGATCTTTAGTTATAAGGCTACGGTTCTCTGACATGTTATTGCTTTGTAGAAAGGAAGGTCTTTCTGTGTTACATTTTTAAAATACAAAAGTCTCAGAATGATTACCTCTTCAGTAGTATTTTCACATAAGCATGGTCCCATTTACAAAACTCCCATTAACTTTGATGGTACAAAACCCATGGCTGAACTTTAAGGAGAAAACATTATTATGCCTTAAAGGTGACAGTGCTCACAGTACCTTCAAATGTGGTAGAGCCAGTGGTTTACCTAAATGCCAAACACAGGTCCCTTATGAGTCACAACTCAGGGCTGCCTGAAGGCCCCTCTGAAACACCTGAGGATAATTTGCAGCACTTAAAAAGCAAACTGAGAGCTGTGGAGTTACTCCAGAGGTTTTTTGTAAGGTTCATTTTATAGTTGCTGTGAACAAACCCAAAGGACCCCTGCTTTTCACACCGGTAGGGGAATCAGCACCCTAAGGTCTAGCTACATTTGCAGATCTTGACATTTTTCTTCATTCCCCTCTTGGCAAGTGGAAACTGAGCTAAGTTTAAAGGCATGAGGTGTAGCTGTGATGCTGAAGCAGAGCTGATGAGTAGAAAATGCAGAGCCCCAGAGTTACTTTTGGATCCTCTGAATTTACTTGCATGTCCATAGTGTGCTAGGCATCACAGGTTCACTGCCACAGCACCAAACCTGCTGCAGAACTGTGCCTAAGCCCACCCCTGGGGTGTCAAAGTAGTTTGTGCTGCACTAGGAAGAGAGGAAGAAAAATGCCTCTGTGACTAGTAAGTATAAAATCTGTATTATTGTCAAAGAAACAATCAGCTCCTGATGCTGCCCAGGAGCGAAGCAGCATCATTAGCAGCAGAGGGCAGGGAACTCTGGGGGAGGTAGCGTTGCTGCCAGCACAGTGTCTCTTCTCCTCCACAGCCTTGGAGACAGCTGCAGCAGCAGCCGAGCTTGTGAGGCAGAGGCACAGGAGAAAGCAGCTGGTGGGAAATGCTTTTCCTTCCCCAAAAGACACCATGAACAAACTCATCATCACCAACACCCTGGAAAACACAGTGGGCTGTGGAACTCCTCTAGCTCCTATTTAGCTGTCAGTTTGCCTTATGATTTTTAGAAGACTGTTAGTGGCCATATTTCCAAGCAGCCACACGCTGCTGATTGCTGCTACTGTGCTTAGGATGTGTTTGAAATTTCATTATTTGAATTATGACTTGCAACAGCTGTATTTAAAATCATATACTTCACCTTCACTTTCCACAATCAATACTGTTAACAGGGATAAAGCTATGGAGGGGTAATAGAAAATATTTACTTATTTCTCTCTGTGCAGTCTTCTCCAGCCTTCCATTACCACATCCCTGATCTCACTCACCGTCCACAGAGGGATGCATCTCATTGCTGGACATAGGCAACGTGTCGATGCTTCCTCTGGCAGTGTAGACTCCTGCTGGCAGCAGTACTCTCAAAACAACTGGGAGAAGTGTTCCCAAAGGACCAGGACCTTTCCCTCGCATGCTGCCACTGGCCACATGCTCCCTTGAACCTTACAGGAGGGCCCTAATAAAGCACCACCAATCTTCCTGTGCCTCTGGGTGCCAGTGGGCACTGCTGTGGGGGCCAAATGGAGGGCAGAGGGCAGAGGCTCTCCCACAGAGGGGTGCTGCTCACTGGGTTCTACCTCCTCTGACATGTGGCAGGGGACTACTCTGCCCACCTCCTATCTGTCTGTGCCACTCTGTATAACTACACTGTGTAAAGGCCATTCAAGTCCTTCCCAGATATTCTGGTCAGGTTTTTATGACCAAACTTTTCTGATGTAAATTGGTGAAACTCCATCAAGTCAATGGGGTGATGTTGTTGTATAGTACTTAAACCCTTCACTTGATAGTTTTTATAATTGAATATACAACTCTTCCAATATCAGGTAATGGACACCTTCATTTCCACTTTGGCAAGGGGTTGATTTACTCCAATAAATATTGACCTGATGTGATGAAGCATTCTTACTATCAGGATATATTGGTATAGCACAGATACATCGTCAGATTTTCAGCTCAATGTTGTATAAACATTTTACAATGACATATTTCAAAGTTACACTGACATGCTTCTGAAAGCGTGCTGGCAAGGAAGCAGAGATAACTGAAAGAGCTCACAGCCATGGCAAGGGCTGTGAGGATGACCAAAGATTCACTAGAGTTTCAGGCTGTTATCAGTTGTTTTGCATCTACAAGCCCAAGCATGGGTCAGGAGTCTGTTTGCAGTGGGGACCGACTTTCAAAATATGCCCTATAAATTATCCTTTATTCTATCCGTTGATACATAATGAGTTACTGAAGCCTTAAGTTCTCACACAGAAAGTACATTTTTCTTTTCAGAAGTTTCAGTGTTTGTATATTGCTCCTCCCAAGTGCTGAAAGACAGAGCTGGGGACCTCCTGCCCACAAGCAGTTTGATATTTCATTTCCAAAGCATGCTGCTAAGATAGCTTTCTCTCTTCTTGGTTTTGTGAAATAAAATCCATGAAATTGCAGTGTAAAAGCACTGTGAGATGACAAGCAGAATGGTATGCAGAGTAAAATATAGGACTTCAATTTTTTTAAGAATTTATTTTTCCTGAAAGCAAGATATTTTTTTTTTTTTTTTCCCCTTAAAATGACCAACTAAACTATCAGCTCCGTTACTGAGCAGAGGCACTTTCACAAGAGTCACCAGCCTGGACAAGGCATCATCGAGAACCTCTGGCTCTGTGTCTCTATGCAAGTGCACTGAATATTGGAGGAGGAACAGCCTATTTTTAAATCGCTGTAATGGTCAAATTTTAGCTGCTTATTGATGAGAGGCAATTCTCTAATCCCAGAAGAACCAGTATCATTTGAGCTGTCAGCAACTGGCAGGCAGGATGGATTGCACCTCCGGTTGTCAGGCAGCACTGCAAACCCTGTGGTGGACTTTGTGACAGCATGTTGGCATGTAGGATCCCCAAACTTTTCTGAACCTGTTTGGTTTATCTTGATTAATAAGCTCAAGTATTTGTAAAGCTGAGGCCTGCCATTAAGGAGGCGATAAGCCATGATTTTTATGGCTTATAAAAGAGCTACCTTTTCCAATTGTCTTCAGCTGAAGCAGAGTCCCTGTAATGATTTATTGCCTTACTGCCAGGCTCTTGATAAGTGGACACCAAATGGCTCCTCATTACTCAAAAGCTCCTCTGATTTCTTGAACCAAAGTCCTTTCCAAGCTTCACTTAGTCCACTTTCCTTCTGAAGAAAATGAATCAAGGCTTTTCTCTCAATAGCCTATAAACTATTTTAGCATAAAAAATAACATAAATGAGAAAGGAGAAAATCTTGTTTGCTAAAGGGCTGCTGGATGAACTGCCTCTTGCCCTTTTGATAGCATCTTTGAAATGGAAATGGCCAGCTGCCTGACCTTCTGTTCAATGACCCTTTTTGTACAAAGTCAAATTGCAGTGGCTTCACAGCAGCAATTCACCTATGGACATAAACTAGATTTCAGGGGGGTATGGAAGAGGAGGCTTCTATCCACAGTTTCCTTAGAACAGTTCTTCTGTGTATTTCCTACATACACATCAAATTACTGTTCGTAAAAGGTATTTAGAATTTTACTTCAGTTGCTTACATCTCTACTTTTTTACATTATGGATGTAACAAGCCTTCTTTGAAACTCATTAATCAAAAACATTTAGTATGTGAACAGTGCTATATAGAATTTTAAAAAAAATTCTATAAACCGTTATTGGATTGTGGCATTAATTATTTAACTCATTTTATTAGAACTCAAGAAAAAATATATTTCTAAGTAGGATGAAAGATCAGCAAAGAAAAAAAAAGAACAGAAGAAATATCATATTTTAAAATGTGTTGAGGTTTAGATACCCAAATTTAGAAATTGGCTGCCCATGTGAGAGGTCCAAGTACTTGGTGACTTCCCATCCAATTTATGCCCTGCAGCTTAGTTTATCTTGTGATAGAAATGCTTTTTAAGAGCAGTCATTCTTTGCCAAATTCAAACTCATTCTTCCAGCTGGGGTAAATCACTCATGCCCTATTATACCAGCTGAGAAGATATCCAAGGAGGTTTCCCAGATATTCACAGAAACATCAGACTTGGGGTGCTTGTTGGCAGGAGCCAGGACCAGTGTGGGCCATGGTAGGATTTCCCTGGCTGGAAATCTGGTCCTTTGCCTTGCACCACTGTCACATCAACTCATCCTTTATCTTTCATCTCCATGTCTGTCTCTCTGCCAACTGCCAAACGTTGTACATCCAGAAAACAAACAAACAAACAAAAAACCCCCCAAAAAGGGTGGGGGGATTGTTTTTTTTTCTTAAGCAGTATGTTTAGCAGTATTTCAACTTAATTTAAAATTATGCCTGGATCATGTGAGCATAAGCAATCATTCATAGCTGTCAAAAAATTTAGACCCTTAAGGTAGCTAGTATATTTTCTGATTAAAGAGCAGCCCTGATTGTTGTTTTACAGCTAACAGCTGGTATGTTAAAGGTAAAATATGAGTGTCAATTAATTCTGTATCAGATCAGCTGAGAAAGACAACTGTGCACAAGCACATGGTCACTGGAATAAGGCTTCTGAAAGTGGAGGGTGTTTGATGGTTTCAGCCTGTCGCTCTTCACTTCTGATATTGTATATGCAGCTAAAACTGTTTAATACGTGTAACTGGCAGTCAGAAGGAGTGTTTAATTGAGGGAGAGGGGAGAGTTGGCAGCACTGGCAGGTTTTCCTGTGGCTGCTTGATGTGTGGCAGATTGTGCCCAGTGGCAAGTTGCCCAGTCTTGTAGCACACACAAAATGAGTTCATAGTTACACTATAATTCAATATGAAGTCTTGTTTCCAATAAATCCCTAATGAAGTTAGTATTCTACCTGGTGGCAGCCCAGACAGCTGCCAGCTCTGCCACCCTGGGATGCTGCATGGGAGGGATGCCACAGTCTGAATGCCCATCATTCTTGGTGAGAATGTGGTGGTGGCCAAGGGGAAAGGTCACCAGCTAGAACCCTGCTGTGCTGCCATTGTGCCCTGTACTCTGTTCTTTTGCAGTGGGTAGAAATGGCTTTCCTGTCTGAGATACAATAATGGTTTGGAAATTTTGTAGTTGATTGGTTACAAGGCAACTTTAAAGAAGAAGGAAAACAACAAGAAAAATGAGTAGAGTACAGAGTAAGAGAAGACTCTCCTATTCCTGATGGCACAGGTCAAGCCAGGAAAAGTTTCAAGACATATTCTTGGGTACCATAGTTCAAAGGAGCATCTGCGCATTTGCTTAAGTTTTAAGCATGTTCTTATGTCCATTCTTACACAACAGCCCTCTCAAATCATGTGGAAATTCTGTCAAATGCAACAAAATTATTTTTTATATATCATTTTGTGGAAGCTGTCAAAGGTTTGATCCAAAAAGAGGTTTAGATGAAATACCAGTTCCTGATTTCAGAGATACCATCCTCAGAATTATCACCTAGTTGTAGTCTGTTTTCTGAGGTGTTTAAACTTCATTTTCAAAATTAAAGTTTAGTGGCCACTCCAGCACTCCTCCAGCAAAGCCAGACTCTGTGGATTGGCACCTCTCGGAGTCCAAGAAGGGGTTTGGGACTGCTGTGCTCTCCTTTGTGCCCCCCAGCCTTGCCTGTGCTGTCTGGTCTTGTCTCTTTTCACACAGCTGGGGGAGGAGGTGTTGCCTCTCCTTTCCAGAGAAACCCTGTGGTTAAGGCAGAGGGACACTTGGGTTTCTCCTCTTCTGCCTGAGAGGCCTGTGTACAGAGGTGTTGTGGCTACTGAACTATATACTCTTCTACAGGAAAAGCTTGCATGAAGACCAGGAGAGAAATTGCTCTTCACCCCTCCTGTTGAGAAATGCAATTTGGAAGAGTCCCTGGAGGTAGCAAGAGCAGTCATGAGCCTGACAATCTCGCTGAGAGAGTAGAGCACTCACCTAGGAGGCAGGATGGGCCCTGCTGGCTGTGCACTTCATTCAAGGACTGATGTAATTAAAAAAGACACAAGCAAATAGTCATCTGAAGTTACTTCTTGTATAAAAGCATCTGAAATACTAATGACAGAGAATGAAGTTTCTTTTCAAGTCCCATATGTGAAGGACTTTAAAACAGCCAAGCAGTATTTTACAGATGTTTAGAGGAAAATAAAAATCCCTCTCTGAGCTGAGAACAAGGATGAAATATTTAGACCAAAGGTTAGTGTCCTCCCATATATATAAACCTCCTGGGTCACAGGCTGTTAAGTTAGAAATGCTTCCTCCCTCGTGGAGCCCCACGAAGATGAAGCACCACTGCATTTACAGGAGAAATAGCACAAGAGTGCAGACATGTTCCTGAATGCAATCAAAAGATAGAGATATATGAAGAGCAGAGTGTGAACCCAGGCTCGCACATGTATGCATATGGCATGGTCTGCCCAGCTCAGAGTGGCCCAGCTCAGGGAGTGGTGCCAGCCCCTGGACCAACTGTCCCTCTGCAGCCCTGCATGTCCACACATGCCCTGCACTGTGCCAGGCCTCACACATTGGGCTTCTCTCAAGCCAGGTGGGAGGAAAAGTTTCAAAGCACTAACTCTGCTGCAAAATAAGGCCAATCCCAGTGTACAGCTCCTGGGGAGCTGAGGAGGTGTGCATTCATCACTACAAAATCAGAAGAGTATTTAGAAACATTTCCAGAGAAAAAGAGTGATATTTTTTCCCCATCTGGAGCTTGTCCCCATCACCACTGCATCTGAGCAGCTCCCATGGAAATGCCCAGCACCCGACCTATGAGATCCATGTTGTTGGGGGGAGCCCCCAGGAAGAACACCTCTGGACCCACCTGCAGCCATCCCCATGACCCAGCATCCAAGGTCTGCCTTGCCAGGAGCTACCAGCCATTACCTCCATAGCTACAAACCAAAATGCTTATGCTTCCTTTTCATCTGTTCTGTCCCAGTGAATGTAAGGCTAAAATAACCACACCAGTGCCTTGTTTGAAATGAAAATGGCAGCACCATTTCACCAGGAAAGTCTTTTATCATCTCTCTTTTCACCAGTGGCACTGTGACAGTGAAAATTAGTTAATGCAATCCTCACAAATCAGCACTAATCCCGCAGATCCTGGGAACTTTTGACAGAGGAGCTTTGTACTCTGGAGGAAGTGACCTAATTTGTAAAGGTCTTTACAAGGTTGGCCCTCCCTGTACTTTCTGGACAGTAGCAGTGCAGGATTAGGGGCAAAACACAGACACCACTGCAGATAGAGATGTTGTGCTCTGAAAAGCATCCGTTTGTTCCAGTTAAAATCCAGGGCTCCCAGGTTAAGGAACAAATACTGTTGTACTGAAATTAAATATGTTTATCTCCTCAAAAGTAATAATTATGGAATCTCAGATTAATTGAATCATTCTGCTTAACATAACAAGCTAAATCCTGCAGTGCAGTTTAACCAGACTAATGAGTACAACAGCGAGGATGAGCAGAATGCTAACCAGGGGGAAGAAAAAACTGGTTCAGAAACCAGTGTGAGAACATGTAAATAAAACACCTACCAGGTTTTATGCCTTGCCCTTATAATAATTGCCTATGCTTTCAAGGATTCTGCAATGCACAATTGTTTATGCACCTCTATTTTCTCCCAAACAGCTGACTGTTTATTTTTAATTACAGAAGTATCATGAAAACCATAGTGTATGGATCGAAGATGCTGTTTCTATATTTTTCTGCTTGTTGCTACTATTTCTCTGTTGTGAATATTTTAAAGAACGTGCCAACTCTTTGCCTCTGAAAATCAATGGAAGTTTGGCCAGTGACTTTAATGGAGCTGGATCAGATCTGAAGGTCTGTGCCCCCCATCCCCTTTTTAAATAAGTGGGCATTTTATAGGATAATGGTCCTAGAGTGTATTGATTGGCCTCAGCTAGGCTGTACATTGTCCTCAGCAGAAAATGTAAAACCTGTAATGGGCTGAAAGCAATGGGGTTGTGGCTGACATGTGCCAAGGGCATTTCAGGGCTCAGGCTGCACTCTGCTTTAGGGTGCTGCAGTGATGGGAGGCATTGTGGGGGACACCCGACATGACTGTGCCTCACGGAGCACAAACATCCACAAACATCCAATACATCTGCTCTGCAAGGATGGTGACCTCGATGTGATGGACTTCGTGCTGGTCTGTGAGGATAGCACATGGGGCTGTGTGTTTCCCTGCCCACGGTGGGGGGACAGTGCACTGCACAAAATGCTGCAGGGTGCTGCAAAATGGCAATATGGAAAGATGTCAAAATCATTTTGTCTTACTGCCTTCTTTATGTATCAGTAGTGCTGAATATTACTATGATTAAGTGTGGAGAGACCTGTGGGCTTATGCAGAGATGGTGTGTGCCCTAGAGAGGTGCTGATGAACATGTCAGCCCTATGCATGTCTTAACTGCCTTAAAGAAACTCCTGCCTCATCCAGTGGCTGGGTATCTGTATTTGTTGCTCTGTGCAAAGAACATTCAAACTAGAACCACCGTCCTGGAAAAAAATCTTTCCAATATAACAACTGATGATGTGAGCCCACGTCAATGGTAGCCTCTTATTGACTGGTGGGGGTTTTGTATCAGGCCCTCCCCTGTGGTCATTTCCAGAGGCAATTAGCCTGATAGCTGCTGCTTTGCCTTCTGTCACGTAGTGCAATTGCTCTGGGGCTGGCCAGGCTACTGTGCTCTCCTAGAAGCCATTTTCTTCCACTGAACTTTGATTGTGAGGAATAGGTTATTGTCTGGCATTTGAAAAGGAGACTGTGTACGAATACTTGCTGGATCGAGGTGCCAGCTCTTTTCATAGTCAAAACCAAAACAAAACACATTTTTATCCTGACAGTTGCATATGATTGCAATGCAATCTACGCATGTGTGCCTGTTCATCTGAATACAAGAATATGCTGTGTGAGGCTATCTGCTGAAAAACATACTATATTGTCTACTGCTACCGTGACCTAAGAGTCTGCACACAGAGGAAATAAAATATTAGTTTTTCAGAAATCAGAGGAACTATTTTTTGTTTTTTTTAACCTGACTTCACCCCACTCAATATAAAGTTTAAAGTACAGTATTAATGAAAAGCTATCGTCATAAAAGCAGAGAATGTGGGTGTCAGACAGTGTAATAAAGGTAATGTAAAAATCATAGAAAGTTGATGTGTGGTGTGTACTAGCCCTATTACACAGGCTGTGCATGCACATGCATGATATCCAGGACACCTTCTTATCAGGTTTAATTATATTAGTACCCACTGCTCATCTATATCCTGTATAAAAGCAGCAATTCAATCATTAAAAATAAGAGGCACAAGGCAAAGCAGAGAATGGAGCACAGCAGTGGCCTCTCTCCTGCAGTTTGATTTGACATGCTTGCATAAACACATATAGGATAATTTTTTATTGTTTTATTTTGGGTAACAACCAATGAAAAACACCCCAAACTTTAAAAAATTCAATCACATTTTTCCATAGAGGAAGAAGCTGAACTACTTATGGCTACAAAGACAGAGGAGATTGTATTAAAAGACTGTGATTCTAGACTTCTTTGTTGTGTTCGTAGGGATTTTCAGAGTGATTTAGTGTGGATTGATTTGCAGTTTATGCTGCAGCCATTGTTTGTAATGTGCTTTGCAAGCTCATGTACTCTGAACGTTAATTGTTCTAAATTAAACTATGGGGACCAGACAGAACACATTTCAATCAGAATTACAAAATATTGCACCAAATTCCTTTGGGATACATAATCTCTTGCTATGTCCGCAGTGCTTGTATACATGAAGGAGGAGTGAGAAAGCATATTTAGGAAGACATTTTACTATAATTTAATTTACCCTTTTCCACTGGTAAAGCAAACAAGGACAGAGATATTGGCAGAAACAAGGAAGCGAAATTGTTCATACCCTGCTTAAGCAACTGCTTGTGCATAATTCTCTGTACAGGACATGGCAGGTAGAAAAGTGCTGTCAGCAGTGAATGGCTGGGTAATGACCAGGATCACAATAACTTTGGCAGATATAGAAAGTAGTAAAATCTTACTTGGGCTAGCTTCAGAGAAAGGAGCAATATAACTTGCATTGATTTGAGCAATTCTGGGTGAAAGAAGCTCAGATATCAGTAGAGTTGGAGCCCTTTCAAGCCAATATGCCTTTAGTGAAAGAGCTCTGTAATATTTGCTTGAAAAATACCTTTATGTATCTTGCTAGGGCTGACCTGGCTCCTGGAAAGTTGGCAGCCAAGCAAACTCTCTTCCCTTTTTTTTAATTTCAGATAATTGCTTCCCCAGCTGATTTCCTCTGAAGAACCATGGAGCGGCATTCTGATAAAGATGTTATACATTAAGATATAATCTGGAAGGAAAACCTTTGGTGAGGATATGAAAGTATGAGAATGCAGGAGGGGTGGCAAAAGCAGGGAGGGATTTTGGGGAAAAGCAGGCGATGTCAGTGCAAAACCTGTGGCCATACGAAAATGAGGGCTCAGGACAGCTCTGCCACATAGAATCAAATATCTGGCCTACACAAAGATCTTCTCCTTGGGGTACCGAAGCTGTAATAGAAGTTTCCTTTTCTGATCAGCACTAAACTGGGTTAAAATGATAAAAGAACATTATTTTTGGAGATTGCCAGAGGAAAATTCTTTCTGTGCCTCTGTCTCAGCAAGGCAGAGAGTGTCTGCTCCAGAGCCCTATGAAGACCTCAACATCCCATGCCTGGAATGGGGTAATCATAATTTTAGGCTATATTCTGCATTGATACTTGGGTGATTTGAGCTGGGACCTCCCAGCAGAAGGGTATCTTAGCAGCTCTGGGGGCAGAAGCGATGTCAGGATGCCAATCTACCCTAGGCTGCACTCAAGGAGACCACCTGAGCCTTCCTGGGATGGGCAGAATGCGAAAGAGGGGTCTCACCAACTCACAGGACAGGTGGTGTAAGAGCTCCTGAGATGGTCCCTTAATATCAGTGAACTTTCATGGCAGAAGTAAGGAAGGAGAGGTGATGAAGGAGAGAGACCAACAGGCCTTGACCTTAGCCCAAGGATCAGATGCTGTTTACAAAACCAGCACTTGGAAGGCACCGTGATTTTGGGATAAGAATTCAAGCCCTTTGCAATCTCACAAGTATCAGTGCCTCTTCCTGTCACTTCCAGTCTACAGAAATACACATCAACTGAACAGCAGCTAGACAAGCTCTGCAAAGTCACAAGTGATTTGTCAGAGCTTTTTTGCTGGGAGGTCACTATGAGTGAGAGCATATTTAGGCACCGTATGTGTCCCTATTTATCGACTGCACCTGTGCTTCCATGCCGAGCCTGAAACGAAACCGCTCATACTCAATTTAGCATAGCAGTCTGAATTAGTTAACTTTAGTCACTTGGTGATTGTTACTGCTAAGATCCAGCACTGCTCTGCATTGCACAAGCATTAAAATTAGTGTGAAGATTGACAGCCTTTTTCCGGAAAGAATAAAAGTACCCACACATTCATGATGAATATAAACAGAAAGGTCAAGACTCAAAACCCAGCAGTCACCTATATAGTCTCCAAACAGTAGACTGTCTCATAAGGTCGCAACTCATTTAAGCCCAATGCTTCCTATGAATGCTCTGGCAGATGTACGGAAGTGAATGGCTTATTTATCATCAAAGACTGAGCTCAAATATAACTTTATTGAAAACAGTAAGTTTTTACTCTTGTGTTTTAATTTAGACTGCAGATTAAATTCAATAATATTAGAGGAATAGATTCAAATGTTCAGACTGAGATAATGACAACTGAACTGCTTTCAGTGCCTGCCTCTTTACGTTAGTGGTCTTCAATCTCTTCAATGTGTAAACATCTAAAATCTTCTACTGGAGGTAGGGAGCCTTATACTGAAAATTTAAGCCAATTGACAATAGGTTTGTTATCCATGGTTATCTTTTATAGGGCTCTCAGTGCTTGGAACACAAGTAAAAAAACTGACTGAGGTATTTACACAGTGCTCGTTCCCATGGTACCTGAATACCCTAGTCACCATGGACATAGTTTTAATGCAGTGATGTGAACTAGAAAAGCACTGTTTTTCCCATTCCACCTACCTGAAGAGCAGAGCCATAGAGGGTACGATTTTAAAACCAGACAAACAGACATCAAAGATTAGTTGCCCAAATCAATCCTTATGAGCCTACTTAATGTAAAAACCAACCAACCAACCAACCAAACACCCAAACAGAAAAACCCCAGTAAATCTTGTTTGCAATATCCATGGGCATACCAGGATTCTCAGTCCCATTATCCCTTCCACCAGTGATTCAATCTACTGAATCCTTAGTCACAGTGTTCAGTGTTGAGATTTGGCTTGTCTATTTTTCAAAGTACAAATGAAGACAAACAAGATGTGAATTGTAGGGGCAAAAGTGAGAGCAGGCATTCATAGCAATAATAAGGTTAGCTCATCCAGAGATTTTTGGTTTGTTGCTAACTTCAAAAATAAAACTATATTAAAATCTTCGCTAACAATCAAAAGCACCCTATGCATTTAACTAATTTGTCCTTATGGGATGTCTACTGCAACAGTGCTCCAAAAATGTAAATTCAGTTTTGTTGCAACTGGCTTATTTAGAGAGAGGCATGAATACAGCCAACTGCACAGACTTGCTATGTGCCCTGCTGGTAACCTAATGAGATAGTGATTCAGTGACTTAAAAGAAAGAATTTCAGTGGGTCCTGCACAGTGTATTTCCTGTGTGAAGAAATACCAGTGTCACACAACTGACAGACCAAGCACAAAGGAAAAGGCTTGGTAGTCGCAGACATGGATTTGCCCATGTTAAACACTGCTGAAATCCCCTTTCCAAAGGACATGCCTTGTGTTCAGAGTGCCAATCCCACCCGCACTGCCAGACACATAGGACAATACCTGGGTAAATAAAATATATACCAATTATCAAACTGCTTCCTTTTATTTCCTCTAGCATTGCTTAATAGCAAGGACAAAAAGTGAAAAATATTTTTGGGAAGCACAACTCAGCAGTTGCAGTTTCTAAGTAAAGCTTATTATTTGTACAGCAAAAATCAAAACAACCTTTTATTTGTCACTGCAGGGAGAAGAAGAAATATCATTCCTGTCTCCTGACTCTTCTTCAGCTGCGCATTTTGTCCAGTTGTGCCTTATCATGTTAGTGAAAGGAGTATTTCTGCTTGCTTGCTTGCTTGCTTCCCCCCATCTTTCTTCCTCTCTCTAGCTCTTTTTTTTAATATCTCCTTGTTCTTGACCTGACCTCTTGCTCATGTAACATCTCAGTTTTTAAATGGTCATTCACTATCACTATTTCTTTTGGGAAACATGTTTCTAAGCCTGAGCATACAAGATTATAGCAGATTTCTTAGCTTACTGTGTAGTGTGTTTCGTATGTGATAGCTTGTCCTCAGGAAAGCTATTCTTTCATGCAGCCATAGCACCAGCATTGATCAGTGGAAAAGTTCAAGGCAGCAACTCATCAAGCACAGCTTCAATACTAGATTTCAGACAAGGTCTGCAATAAATAAGACCAGTAACAAAGCATCATATTTCCTCCTTACATGGAAAACCAACAATGACACAGTTCTAAATTTCAGAATATAAGGACAATTTCTTCTCTGCATTGGAGCAAGATGAAAGCTGGAGGTATACTCCCTTTTAATATAAGCTATCTTTAAGTAATCATGAATTTTTAGAATGTTAGTCTTTGAAGTGTGCTAGCATATAATTTTAAATGCAGAGTTTCTTACTGTATGAGATTTTTTGGTACTTTCACTGAATAGGCTTTTGCTGTCTGAACACCATGATGTTATTGAGTATGAGTGTTTAGAATATATTATTCTGACCCCAGTGTTAGTTACTGTTAGTTACATACTTTGAAAAATATAACAATGGTTCCAAGATTTCAATGTTAGCTAACAAAAAAGAACAGTCTAGTGTTGTAAGCAGATAGGAAAAAAATCCAAATAGCAGTACGATAAAGAAAAAACACCCTATGAGGCCCTCACAGATTATTGCTATTGATTTCTTTCCTGGAGACGTGGAAATGTTACCAGATGGGGTGTTAGGCAGTAAGTGTGTGGGTGCAAACGCAGTTTATTGCTTGCTGTCTAGAAATCACTGAAAACCTTCACAATTGTGTTGGCTGTGTCACATAAAAAGGTAAATTTTTTGCCCTACACCAGTCCTTATAAAAAGCTACATGACATGTTATAGCAATGAACATACAGTAAATTTGTCTTTTAGGAAGAAAAGATCAACAAGGGAATTAAACACACAGAGATCCATGCACATGCTTCCCAGTGACCATAAAATGCCTTGCACATATTTGAGTATTTATCTGCATCTTGGTCACATTCTTGCACTATGTTAATTTAAATTCATCTGAAAGATTAAATTGATTTATTTAATGGTTTTTGTCTTTTACTTCTGCCTGGAACATTGGGCTCTGTTCTGTATTTTATACTTATGGAAGTGTTAGTAAGATTTGCTGTAGGTTTCTGAAACTAAGGTACTGGAGCTGGAGTATAATGCGCAACTGTGTCTGACTCCCTCGGGGATGCACCCATTAAAAAAAAACGGCTGACCTTCTGTCACTTTCTTCCTCCTCCCTTTTAATGATTTCTTCTATATCCTTTTGAGAAGATCTTTACAGCCCTTTGACCCCTGTTAGAACAGGAAGACTTAAACAGCTAAAAGTACCCTCAATATCAGCGGTTGCCAACAGGAGCTCAGGATGCTTTTTAGGAAATGCCAAAAGACAATAACCTACATTTTCAATGCATTTAGGGACGGGTCCACATTCAATATTGTATAATTCCCCTTTCGTTTGCTTTAGTGCAGCATGTGCTCACACTGAGCTGAGGCCTGACAGTACAAACACACATTCCCCCAGCAGCAAAGCTGCTGTTTTTGCAGCAAACCCATTTTTAATGACAAAGCAGCAGATCTGTGTTAATTCTACATGTTATGTTGCTTCTTATTTAGCCTTCAGAAAAAACAGAATTGTGTGCTCTGGAAGGATCAAGCGGCTCTGGTTTTGATCTGGCAGCAATGCCCACTTCCATCTCCCCTCCACCAAAACTCATGCCTTGCTGTTTCCTGAACCTTGTAAAATCCTCCATCACCCTGAACCCAGCACGTGCACTTTATGAAGAGAAGCAGTGCAGCAGAACTAGGTCATGCCAAGCTGAAACCATCCTTTGCCTGTTCTTGGTGGATATTTCTCGGGTGGTGGGGAACAAGCTGGCAATCTGTAACAAAGGAGATTGGAGTTCACAGCTGGCTAACAGCTTGTTCCTGATCTCAGACCTAGGCATGAGCATCTGGTGGGAGGAAGCCTGTACGGACTGGCTAGAACAACGCCAAGATGAAACCAAGGGGTGAAAGTCCCTTTGCAAACAATAGGTTAAGGAGGCTTGATCAGAGATGCAAGGAAGACTTCTTTGTGCCTTTCTGCAATATTGCAGTTTCTTCTCTCCATCTGTGGAAGAGCAGTCTCTGATTCTGCTTAGAGCCTCTGCTCAGTTCAGGTCAAGCAGGATTCATCTGAGCAGGGCAGCTGAATGAATGGCCAGTGCTGAGCTAGAGCTGGGGTGCTGAGAAACACCAAAGTGGTGGTGGAGTAAAAATCACCTGGGAAGTTACATGGACTATCACAATGGTATCATGCAAGCTCAGGGTCAGCTCATTAATACACTGATTAAGCAATGTGATGTAACCATCATCTTTAAAATTCAGGGGATGGTGTTTTGTAATAACACATAATTTAACAGAAACTGAGACAAATTTTCTCAACTCCTCTATACTTCTTTGTATCTGATCTTTGAAGACATTAACAACAAGAGAAGAGATGAAGCTGTGCTACCCTGACCCATCTCACTAAGAGTTTGCAAAATGTTTTCTAATACAAACAAGACCCTGGGCTGTCAACACATCCAAGAAAGAAAGAAAGTAAAGCTTGAGTTAGACTGAGAAAATTAAGTGAACAAGGACATGTAATATAAAGGTATTTCAGGAAGGGCAACAAACGCAGACCCTTAGGTTTCTTTCGGTATCTCCCAAGACTATGGTTTAATGTTCATTGTTTGAAGCATATATTAACTTTGATAGCTCAAGCAGCTTTCTGTTGAAGTGATTTAAAAGAATTTATCTTGATGCAACTATGCCTGCATACTGCCCTTTACTGCTGAGAATGAACATACTCTTTTAAGAGTACAAAACAACTGTCTATGGTCTGTTTGAGCAATTATAGTATGGAGACTGAACTGCCATGGATGACCTTATTGGGTCATTTGTAGACCAGTAGGCTTGGAAAATTGATGAAACTAGTCTTCATGATAGAGATTTCAGAGACATTAACAAGGAGATCCTCATATGAGTGATGTTCAAGCCCTACAAAATGAATGGCCATGAATGTAATTGGGCATTATCCCAAATAAAGTGTGATATTCTAGACAATGAGCTGTTTTATATACAACTCACTTTAAAGAAATGAGAGCTTTTTGTTTACATGTTTGCATGACCTAGTGACCAGTGCAATAATAAACAGGTCAGCCTTGGTGTCACACTAACAAAAGATGAAACTTAGTGTAATATTTTCCACAGAGAAACTCCCATGAATTCAGAAACAAACATGGCAGACTCTCTGTCTGCCACACAATAAATACAGATACAGAAGTTAGCCTTGTTTCCCTTAAAAGCATTAGGAAGTGAGATTAGTTATTTTCTCCTTTGTGAATCTGAAAATCTGGCCAAGGGCAGTAATTTTATAATTTCCAGTGAAAAAAGTAGCAGCCCCAAGAAAGGGGAAAAAAAAAAAGGTAAAATTTTCCTTCAAGCTTCTTGATGCAGATGAAAAATGAATCACAACACAGGTCTGATAAAGCCTCATAGGCCAAAACAAAGCATAGCCGAGAGTCTCCAGCTCTTGCTTTGTCCTCTCCGAGGTGCTGTGTCCCTTTGGGACCAATTGCGCAGCTCAGAGTCCTTTTGCCTGGTCACCTATCATGGAGTCTGTTGTACTATAACTTACAGCTGCTATTTCAGAAACATTTATTTTTGCTTGTTTTAATTTATTTCATACACATGCATGTGTACGCATGTGCACAGAAACATACATATACAAAAGCCTGGTTCTGCTTTTTCAAGAGGCCTGGAGTGCTCAGGTGTTTCATTGTTTTTCATGCATTAGCTTCAGAGGGCTTCAGGAGTATTTATTTATGGATTAGATTGAGAGAGTGCTCCCTACAAGTGCTTCAGATTCAGCTCTATTGAACTCAGTGCACTTACTCGGTGCATGGTGAGGTCCTGATCCTGCAGAGCGAGGGGAACCCACCCCAGTGATGTCCTCAGTCTGGTCATTAAAGCTAAGAATATGTTTCAAGTGTTTGAGGACTGGAGCTCCAACCTCTAAATATCACATGAAAATAAATGTCCTATGATTCTCACCAGCTCCTGAAGCTGTAAATCTTTTAAGTTTATCATGAAATATTAAATAAGCAAAGCCAACACTTCAGTCAAGAATGAATCTGACACTCTGGTCAGACCTTCTAGCCAACAATCTTCATATTTACATCTGCATATTTACAGAAGTATTTAGAAATTATTAGTATTTAGGCACATTAAAAAGCACTTGTTACCATGAAAAGGCAAGGATGTTCTCAGAATTTACATCAGTACTTAACTAACAAAGAGTCATCAAATCTTAGATTTCTACTATGTATATAAATCTTGTATATCAGACAGAGTAGCCTTCATGTTAGCAATAAGCCCACATCAGAGGCAGTTAGTCCTGTGTAATAACAGTCGCTTGTTAATGAAATCCATCCTTTGAAGGAGTGATTTTAGAATTCTGCAATAGCCAATGAAAATTAGATGCAAACATTATGGTCATTTGTTATCATTATAAATTGTGATAATGTCATGGCTGACTTACAAAGATGATGACCTGAAAGGCCATGACATTATGACATTACATTTTATCAATAATGAAAAATTGCTTCTTTTGCATGATTGTACCAGAGGTGAGCCAGGACCCTGGAAGGCTGCTGGTTTATGCAGAGGAGTCTCAGTGCTAGAGAAGAAAACAGACTGAAAAAGAAGTATTTGGGGAACACAGACAAATGAGCTATAACAAGACTAGAGATAGGAGAATATATTTACCTTACAGTACTTAATTTGAATTTTTGAAGGTTTACATGATATATGCCTTGAAGACAACATAGGGGAGATTCATCCAATGCAAGGAGCTTACAACAGGCTCCTTTTAGTACTTGGATTGCACAGTGTAAGCCTTGGGGACCAATGAAGCCTTTAATAGGGGAGTTTAATGTTTTCATTGGCATTAGTTGACAATTCTGATTTGTTTGTTTTCTAATCCAGACTCACTCCATTGTTTAGAGTACCCCTCTGCCATGTACCTCAGACAATCACAGTACTCTGAACTGTCTGCCACGGAGAGGTGGGATGAACAGAGATTATGCAGGGAAGTAATTTGAAATGAAAATGTCTCAGCTGTTACAATTGGTACAAGTGCTGTAATTTGACAGCAGCTCTAAAAGCCAGGAATCTGGAGTCCTGCAGGACACCCAGTTCTGCCATGCACAAGACATGCCATTTTTCCTAACTGTACAGACACCTAAGGTCTCAGACACAGAAGCCTGGGAGGGTATTTATACATGTAATATAAAGTGTAAAGTCAAACTTCCAACCTCATGATTGCAGGGCACAGGAGAGCTGAACCCCCTGAGGAATCGCAGGAGGTGTGGTGACCTCTGCATACTTTTTAGCTCATTGGAAGCCCCAAATCACCTATGAGTACAGAGTGGTGCCTTCTGCATGCTTCCCATGAAGCATTACCTACCTCCTCTCCCGAAGCACAACATGAGGGGTAATGGTTTTAAATTAGAAAGGAGTGGATTTCAATTAGAAATAAGGAGGAAGTTCTTTACCACAAGAGTGATGGAGCACTGGAACAGGTTGCCGAGGGAGGTGGTTGAGGTCCCATCCCTGGACACATTCAAGGTGAGGCTTGACAGAGCTCTGAGCAACCTGCTCTAGTTGAGGATGTCCCTACTCTCAGCAGGGGGGTTGGACTAGATGACCTCTAGAGGTCCCTTCCAACCCAGGCATTTCTATGTTTCTATATACCGGAGAAGCATGATACAGTGTCCCTCAGATACACTGGCCTTGACATAGACTGCAAGGGAGACAGTACTGTGCAGCCTTGGCACTGCTGTGTGCTCTTTTCCGGAAACAGAGAACAAATTACTCTCACAAACAGTCACCAAACTGCTAAAATCCTGTGTGCAACTGTTTCCTGCACTCCTGCCTGCTGTCATTTCACTGTAAGAGCACTAAGTCCCCAAGAAGATCTCCTACCACCTACCCCTTGACCTCTGCTCCATGCCCCATCATTGCTGAACCTGGAGCAAACAGATGGGCTTTGTCCCATGCCTGGTGTCCCCGCTGGTACAGGTCCTACAAGCAACAAAGGCAGAGGCTGCATGCTCCTGGTTTGAAGTGAATAGGGGCTATAACCTGAGTTCAGCCCCCACTCTAAAGTCTTCAAGCCCCTGGAGTGACAGCCGGTGTGTGGGTGATCATTTAATAAGCAGGACTGCCTGCCTCTCCACATCCCCTCTTCCAGCCCCATCATGCTTATGGGATATGGCTGTATGCCTCTCTAAGGTGGGTAGGTTAATGTTGCAGAGATGCCTATGTGTAAAAGTGTGTTTTCACTACAGTTGTTTTGAGAACATTAGCCAAAGAGCCATTGTGTATCTGTAGTAATATTTATGAGGACAGTTTTATGGTGAATATGAAAAGAAGTGCCCATAGTCATTCTCTTACATGCTACGATATGAATATCAAAACAGGAAAGTTGATAATTTTACCTGATGTTTTGCCAAGGCTGTAATGTTTCAAGTGGGTCTATGCAGTGATGGCTTCTTAGTAAATCAATGTATAGCAGGCTGTTTTTATAGGTTTTTTTTTTGTTTGTTTGTTTTGTTTTGTTTTTGTAGAGCTTGACAAATAAAAAAAAGTTGGAAGCACAGTGGTACCTTGCCTGTTCTAAGCTGCACTTATTCTCTCAGATGGCAGTAAAGAGGCAAATACTGTACTACACATCTATAACATAGACTGAAATTCTAAAATAAAGACTAGAAGAAATATAAAACTTTATATTTGGGATGCAAAGTACATTTTATTTTGTTTTAACTATTATGCAGGTATTTCATGTCAAGAATATAAAAACCCTATTTATTTGATGACATTTCCTCACATTAATGGCTTTTATTCTCTTGATGCCACTGTTTTAAGCAATCTATGTGGAAATTAACTGCAGTAACATTTTATAAATGAAAAATATTACAGAAACTCTGCCTTAATTCTAGAGGAAAGGATGTTGGTGGTAGCAGTGCAAGACAGCTGTTTGCCAGCACATGGTACAGGAACAGAGAGAGAGAAAGGCTTGACAAGTTTTCACCTACGAGGTTCCCTTTTTGTGTGCATATGGGCTTCTGCTGGTGGTGTGAAATCCCAGGGCATCTGCCAAGACGAATTGCTTAATGTTCTCTGCTTTTCAAAGGTTCAGTAAGCAAAAGGGGTTATCCTGAGCAAGCTGCTATGACCATGACAGGACCAAAACACCTCTGTGTATAAATTTGAAACCTTTAACCTCCTAACTGTCAAATTTCAATATTTCTGTTCACAGTGTTAAATGCACCCTAGTATTTTTGTTGAAAGCGTTTTTGGTGTATCCGAATGGAAAAATCAAAGTTTGCTTTTATATTTACACACTGTTAGTGAGTTGTTAAAAGAAGAATAAAACAAGGAGACTGACAGCAGTATTTTGTATTAGCATAAGCTTTATAGCTCCAGCATAATAAAATAGCGTCCCTATTTTCTCTGTAACCTGTGACATACACTCTAAATGACTTATTGTTATTGCTGCTTTAATATACACTACATCTTAGAAACATAGAAACATAGAAATGCCTGGGCTGGAAGGGACCTCTAGAGGTCATCTAGTCCAACCCCCCAGCTGAGAGCAGGGACATCCTCAACTAGAGCAGGTTGCT
>JAAGNO010004694.1:0-19952 GCA_033439905.1 Ceryle rudis | reverse complement strand
AGTTGATTGTCCCGAGGGAAGAGCGAGTGCTCGGCGGCTGCGAGGGGACGGGGGGGAGGCGGGAGTACGGGGCTGCGGCCGCTGTGTGCAGCTGCCCTGGCTGCGCTTACACAAACTGATTGTGTCGCGGAGGCACCTAAAATGGGAGAGGGACAGAATCTGGCTCTGCCTGGGTAGTTTGAGCGGCCTCGACGGAGCCGGTTTCACCGCGCTGTAGCTGCACTGGCAGTGCCTGACGGTGTGAGCTCGACAGCATGCTCCCCGGTTCCTGCTGAGCTATTCACCGCTTCAATCCCCGTGTTCAGTGGGAGGCCTCACACGTTGTTACCAACATGATACAAATTCTCTTGTGAAGACTGAGGTAGAGTTTAACCGAGGCTTTTCCGTGGCATTTATCTCTACAACATCTGAGCTCGGGAGGAACTTTAATTTTAAAGACAGTCTTTTGGGAAAATAATATCCAGTTGTCATGCAGGTGAAATTATTTGCGGTTCTGGGTTGGAAAACAGTGGCAGAGAGTGCTGAAGGTCAAAAGCATGAATGCATTTGATGACCCGAGGTCTCTACTCCACAGCGTATAGCACTTCACGCTTCATCGTTTGAAAGTGCATCCTCTCAGTCTGGCAGTGATGGACACTTTCTAAATCCTGGTCTGTCAAGGTGGGCTTCTAGGTAGTAAGGAGTGTAATTAGGATCACCTTGAAAAGGCTGGGCTGTCATCATACAGGAACTTTGCAGCAGAGATGGAATTTACTTCTCCAGCATGTCACTGAACTGAGAACCTCCTCTGGCTCCCTGCAGTCTCCTGCCTCCCTTCCTTCTGAACTAATGGACCCATTTCCCGTAGCTCTTTCACTGCATACACTGCTCGATCCCTGGGAGACCTTTGTGCTCAGCAGTGTGGAGCTCCTGTTGAGGAGCCTGGGCATGCACGGCAGCACAAGCTGTAATTGCACGGTGGCAGAGGGGCTGAATTAAGGCTGCAAAATGTCAGGAAGTTTCAACAACAGCTAAAACTTTTAGTTTTACCTGGTAATATGTATTGATTTCTGTTCTTTTATTGTGGTCTTGGATGTTTCTGGTCTTTTGACATCTAATTATTAAAAATAGTTCAAATTCTGTATTACGTTGTGATTTGTCCTCTTAAAGTATTTCTCCGCCGTAGATGCCACATATCACATATGAGGTGACATAAAATCAGTAAGTATCATACAAGTGATTTAAATATAGTTAAGCACACAACATTTCATCTCTGGCATTTTTAGCTGAAACAAATAAATAGATTACAACTGATCATTCAGTTACTAAAAAAATTTGCCGGACAGAAGTAAGAGAGCAAATCAGTTCTAGCTGGTTGGTGGCTCTGTGAGATTTTGTGTCACCCATTCAGATGGTGCTTCAGTGTGAGATTCTTACGAGTGTGGGTGTTTTAAAAACTAAAGTTTTACGAGATCTTTCTCTTCCCACGTTACAGGATTCTAATGCGGGCATTTTCTATGTTTCAGTGGTCGAAGGATTAGCGCTGCTGGATTTAGGGGTCTCGCCGTATTCTGGAGCTATTTTTCATGAGGTCGGTATTCATGCTTCATTTGAAACGTGATAGTCAAGTGGCACGTTTCTTAGCCTTAGTGCTCACCGACTGGCAAAGGCTGGGGACCTGTCTTGTCCCAAAGACTTCAGAGAACTCAGAGTCGTGTAGTTGTCTGTGCAGTGGTTGTGTATGTAGAGACCAGCGCGCTGAGGAAATACAGTTCACTGCAGAATGGCTTGTTGCTGTGCAAGTGAGAGACATCATATTTGCTACTGCATAAGGAGAGTCTGAAATTAGGGAAATCTGTAATGAGTGAAATACTCTACTCACATCCAGATGTTTCTGCCAGCAGAAGCCAGAGCAGGCAGAGACACCATCATGGGGAGTCTGACCAGTTTCACTGGCTAGCAGCATCTGGAGTTTCTGCATCTGCAGAAATACTAATGTTAGCACAAGCGTGCAGTACATTTATTCCTCATCTTGAAAACACCACGTTCCTCCAAGCACTTAAGCACCTCTGGGGTTTTGTGCCCTTGAGTGAGGTCTTATTGATATGAACGGACAGTGTCGTATGTGGTGTCACCTGGGGGTGAGGCAGACACTGTATACCTCTGAAAACTGGTTTCACTTCAGTAATTTCTCTTTCTTTAAACACAGTTTTCTCCCAAACTGTGAAATATTTTCCCATGCTTATTTATACCATCACAGTATTTTAAAAGTATTTCAAAAGAAATATATTTTCTCATAGTGAAGACTGAATTTAAACTACGGTACTTCCAGATGAAGCTTTTCTGTCATAGGAATAATTCAGAAATGTGCTTTTCCTCTTACCCTAGAAGGGCAAAGCTGTGGGAGGAAGAGGATGACAGGACTGTAGTCCTACGGGTTTGTGTTTTTAACGTGCTTTCTACTTTTTGCTTTTTAAAAGACTCATCGAAAGAACAGGCTGAACAATGGAACCAGCTGTGTAGCAAATACTTCCAAAAGCATCTGCAAACATCCTGAAAATTCTCAAGAAGATTCTCAAGAAAATAAATATTTTCTAAAGCTGTTCTTTATATGCTTTCTATTGTAACTCCAGCACTATACTAGTAGAATTGAAAAGTTGGAGTAGGATATAATTGTAAAAGTTGATGGTGTCTTTTATAAAGTGTATCGAGAACTTTGCAAGGAAGAAGTCCGGTAAATGTGCCTTGATGAATCACTGTACTCTGAAATAGCAGCACTGTAGAAGAGGATATGAAAAATTACCTTTCACGGCCTCTCGGAGTAATTACTCCATTTTTCTCATCAAATTGCCAGTTGTTTTATCTGGACAGTATTTGACGTGGGTTTCCTTTCTGCTGTCTTTCAGACCCCTCTGATAATATATCTGTTTCACTTCCTGATTGAATATGCTGAATTGGTGTTCATGGTAAGTGCTCCTGGAAGGCTCCTCTGGAAAGGTCCCATTCTGTGAAATGCTGAGTTGGACTTTCCTTTTATTCCTGCAAGAACTGGGGACCTTCAGCCTCCCTGTAGTTCGGATTCCTGCTGACCTCGCAGTTTAGTGAGAAAAGGCGGTTTTGCCCGTACAAAGCCACGTTCAGGCTCTTCCCTTGTTGCATGTATTCCCTCTTTTTGTGAGTTCTTGGCTAGGTAACTGTCCCTGCAGAGCGATGGGAAGTTGGTATTTGCTTTCAAACTACCTCTTGCAGGTCAGAATATTTTGTGCCCCCAGCCTAATCCCTCCACTGCAGTGTTTCTCCTTAAAACTTGCTGACAAACCCCAGCCCTGCAGAGAGAGCCCTAACGGGTTGGTCCTCCAAGTGTCTCTTGTAAACTGTTCTCCGAGTTCTGCATAATTCAGAAGAACAGAAGTCTTGTGCATGGCTGCGCATGCCACCTGGTGGGGCCTCTCTCCCCAGGTCCCTGCTGGGCAGGTCTCCTGCAGAGCCGACAGCCATCTGCGTGGTGCTGGTCGTGCGGGTGACCCTGCTCCTGCCTGCTGCGTTCGAGACAGCTCAGGGCACCGTCCTGCTTAATGAACTGCTGGGTTCAGCCAGCTGGGCACTGCCCCAGTGCTGCCTTCACACCCTTCTTTCCGTGAGCAATTTCTTTCCCCTTAACTCCCCCTTCTTTTGCGTTGTAAATACGAGTATCTTCGTACAGCTCGTGGCTCAGGGTTAAGCGGCAGGGTGTGGGCACAGTGTACAAACCTGCGGTCTGGTGGTTTTGAACCCTGTTTGTGTTTCTCGTGAGCTGAGTCGGATCAGAGTCCTTATGCAGCAGTGAAGTACTGGATGGTATTTTTTTCTCCGTTCTTTTGGTTTTGCTTACGGTCAGTCTGTCTATGCCTTGCTTTTCTAGATAACTGATGTGCTAACTGCTGTTGCCCTTTACTTGGCCATCCAGGACTTCAACAAAGTTGTGGTAAGCTGACTTGAGAGTGTTTCTGGTCCTCTTCTCCCAGCAAGTGTAATTATCTTGTACCAAAGAAAACACATGCCAGAGGGTGCAGGATCAATCAGTCCTTTTTGCAGTAAATCTGATCATTATCCAGATGATCGATAAACATGGGAACTGATTGTGGTAAACAACGGAGGTATTTTAAGGTCCTTTGGGGCAGTATTGCAGTACAAAACAAACCGGCATCCAGAGCTGATACACCACGCTCGGGTGATGATTGCAGCAGCATGGATTCTTTGATCTGAAAGGAGTGTAGAGAAATCTGTGAGAATGCAATAGCCAGTGAAATGCAGACAGGTCTGGGGTCACAGCACACAAGAGGAGATGTAAGATTTTAGAACATCTACGGAAGACCCGCCTTCAGCGGCAGTTTGCAGTGTGCAGAATTTATTTACTGGACTATGGATTTGGCAAGACTTGAGCACTCCCTTTTCTCACCTCTGCTCCAGCTACAGTCTTCTGTACATTTTGGAGCTGGAGCCTGGAATGTTTTACCTTTTTACCTTGAGCAGGGTTTGCTTTTGCATGCAGCATGAGTTGATGCACAGGCTGGAAATGTGTAAAGGAAGGAATAAAGCCTTCCAAGGTTTCTAGTGAGCGAGGTGAAAGTCTGACACCAAATATTACCTGTTCCATTCCAATTATACATGCGCCTATTTGGAGGTGAGCGATTCCTCCCAGCTCTCTCTCGAAGTAGCTCAAAGACCATTCTGTGTAGGCAATGCTGTGCTCTCTGCACTCCTCGAGCAGCAGCAGTTCAGTATCAGCATGAACAGGGAGGCTGCATTTTCTGCAGCATCTCTCTGGTCTCCCATCCAGCTATATGCTTGTTCCTCATCCCCTGACTTTGAGGTAGAAGGAGTAACTCGTAACCATTGCAGACGTGTAAAAATCCTACATGCGAGTTACTTTGCTCGTTGAGAATTTATTGTCAGCATCTTTCTCCTTTAGTCTCACCGTGACATCGTTCAGTAGGTCCAAAATTCACATTTCTCTTTTGTCTCCATAGAGAGCATCACAGAACAAGATAGATTAGAGAGACAGATTTGGGGTCCCTAAAGGAGATTTGGCAATATAACCAAGACTGCACACGTCAGCAGCTTGGTTTCTCATGGGCTTATATGTTGACCAGTGAATTTATAAAGTCAGCTTTTCATTGGAGATCTAGACAGGCTTCAGGAAGAGTGAAAGTATTAAACTCTAGTTTGGGGAATTCACTGTCAGCTGTGTCAAGAGGAATTTCAAATGAGTAGAGATTGTGTGCTTTCTCCTGACTTCCACTTTAATTGGTAAGTACGTGGGACAAGAGAGGAGGTCTTTCTTCTGTTTGTACAACACCTCACCTAACATGAGTTTTGGCTCATACCTGGGGCTCACGTATGTTCTACAGTAATAGAAATCCCCAGTAATAAGAAACAATCACTGTCCTCATCTGACAGTCTTTGGTCCTTCTCTCTTGTTCAGTTCAAAAAGCAAAAGCTCCTGATAGAACTGGATAAATATGCCCCTGACGTGGCTGAGCTCATCCAGACGCCCATGGAGATGCACTACATCCCCCTCAAGGTAGCTCTATTGTAAGTATTGCTCCTCCCAGGCTGCTTTGGTTCCTCAGCTCCCTTTGGGTTTTGGCTGTCTGGTCTGGGGCATCAACAGTTGTTGAAGACTTTATTATTTATTCCCCCCCCTCCCCCCCGGAAATTCTTTATTTCCTTTTATATTTAAAAATGTCATGTCCTGATGTTCCTCTGCATACTAAACATATTTTTATTTCAGAAAGCTTCAAACAAAACATATATATAAGCAAGGTACTTAATGTCAAATCATTACTTTTTTCATTGGTGTTTTGACATTAATAAATTATTATCTGAATTGTTCTATGTTAGAGAGAGTTTTCAATTAGAGAAGTTGTCATTTTTTTTTTTCTTACTTTCATATGAATTTTGTAAAATGGTAAATTCCCCAGGGCAAGAAAGGTAGAGTCAGTAAATTGCAGACTGTTTTGTATTTAATGTTGTTGCACATTACCACAGCAGAGTTGGTGCTATATTGTCCTTATCCTGCTGCAGGATCTCACTGGAAACACAGGAAAAGGCAGACTGGGACTCGGAGAAGCAGGAAAAACATAAAGAGAGAATTAGGAAATCATCAGCCCTGTCTATTCACTCTGATGATTGATTTAGTTATTAGCAAGGTGATCGGTACATTATCTCACCTAATATATTGGTAATCCTTCCAAACATTATTAACCTGGTTAAACGAGACTATTGTAATTCTCATTTCCAAAAGGAACTGGCATCCTTACTGACTAACATCTGGCTGCATTCTGGAATGTAAAGGTGTTTAGAGTCTGCTGTCTTTTCTTAACTCCAATTAAAATATGCCAGATTTTCACAGCTGGCAGGTTTTGTGCTCATATCAAGCCATGGTGAACATAAGTGATTGCTCTGACATGGCAGGAGTGTGCAGGTGCAGTCAGGTTGGAGGAAGCTCTGCTAATGTCATAGAATCACAGAATGGCGGGGGTTGGAAGGGACCTCTGGAGATCATCGAGTCCAACCCCCCTGCCAGAGCAGGATCCCCTAGATCAGGTCTCACGGCAACACATCCAGGTGGGGTTGGAAAGTCTCCAGAGCAGGAGACTCCACAGCCTCTCTGGGCAGCCTTGGCCAGGCTCCATCAGCCTCACAGTAATGAAGTTTCTCCTTATGTTGAGGTGGAGTGTCCTATGTTCTACTTATACCCATTATTCCTCGTCCTATCCCAGGGCACCACTCATAAGAGCCTGTCCCCTTCCACTTGACACCCACCCTGCAGATATTTATAGAATTAATAGGATCCCCTCTCAGCCTTCTCTTCTCCAGACTAAGCAGCGCCAGGGATCTCAGCTTTTCTTCAAAGGAGAGATCTTCAAGTCCCTTAATCACCCTCGTAGCCTCCATTGGACCCTCTCCAGTAGATCCCTGTCTCTCTTGAATTGGGGAGCCCCAAACTGGACACAGTATTCCAGGTGTGGTCTCACCAGGGCAGAGTAGAGGGGGGAGGAGAACCTCCTTAGACCTGCTGGCCACAGTTTTCTTCATGCACCCCAGGAGACCATTTGACCTCTCAGCCACAAATGCACGTTGCTGTCCCATGACTGGGACACGTGCCCACGTGCCCTTATTACTTCTTCAAAGCCAGTAGATGCGAGTTTACTTTGGACCAAATAATCAATCCTAGGTCTGACTGAATAAGTGTACAATGTTCCTGCAAAGCAAGAAACGTTGTGGTAGTCATTTTCTAGGCTAGAACTTCCATTTTAGGCACATTCCCAACTGTCTCCTTTTCTCCAGCACACTCCCTGTGGTCACTGTATCCAAGGCAGAGATCTGGTTTTTGCTCCAGACTAAAGAACCTGTTCAGCTGAGTTAATCTGATGATGAGAGGATCCCATCACATGTAAATAGAGAAAAAGAAATGGCAAAGTGCATCTGTTTTTCCTTTGAACATCTCTTTAATTAGGTGCTATCTCCTTTGGATGTAACTCAAGCTTTGCTCTTTTTCAGCTATCTGTTAAACCCCTACACTGTGATGTCTTGTGTGGCAAAGTCCACCTGCGCCATCAACAACACTGTCACTGCATTCTTCATTTTAGCTACAATAAAAGGTAACTCAATGAAGAAAAAATGGTTCTTGGTGACTTGCTATAACGATTAGAAAAGTAGTAGAAATTAAATCAAGATGGAACTTTACAGATACAAGTGCTGCAGAGATCTCAGTGAAGCACGGCAGGAACAGGACTGGAGCAAGGTCAAAGTTCTACCTGAAATCAGGAGATCAAGAGACTTTATAGTCAGGTCAAAACTTATTTTCACCTCAGTGCACCTAGGAGTTTAGTCTCTAAAACAGACTCCTTTTCCTGGATGACTTCAAACAGTTTTCTGTTAATGAAGAAACGCGTCTGTGTGTAGGAGGACAAGATGCTCTGCTGCTCTTTCTTTTGTATGTGAATGTGCACTTGAAAGTGTTGTATACAATTTATTTTCAAAGCGTATCTTTGAACTTCTACTCAAGAGCAAGTTGTTGCCTGCAGCCGTTATTCGGCTTTTGCTTACAGTTGTGGACTTGGTTTGAAATTAGCTAATTGAACTTTGGGGAAGCAGAATCAGTAACCAAAGAGCCGTACTGACAGATGATGGCAGAATAGCGATTTCATTCATTTTGTGCATAATGCCATGTTTCTGTTCCTTCTATGGCTTCCCAGAGCTGTTGTGTAAGTTCTAGGAGTTCTCTGCTGGATCAGAGGGCAGGTCAGTCTGATCTCTTGTCTCCAGCAGTGCCCAGACCCAGACGTTGTGAAGAAAGCTGAAACAGATTGTTTTTATTAGTGTTTCCAAAAGAAAGTTTTCCTCCAGTTATTGACTAATTGAGGCAGGAATGTGTTTGATGTAAATACATTTGCCAAAGCAAGTGAGTGGGGGCTGTTCAGTTAAATTCATTTTTAGCTGTTCACTGGTACCACAGGATGAACAGTTCAGTCATAGACAAAAGTGTAGTGGCTGTCCCCTGTGTGTTCTCCCTCACGGGGAGTGTGGCAGCCTCTCGCTTTTAAAGTAGGCAAAGAGAGGTCATCAGATTCTCACCGTGATTTCTAGGTACCAATTCTTTAGATCTGTGTGGAACTGAACCCTTGATGAAATAGAGGATAGGGAGGTTTCTGTCTGGGAGAGTGTAGCTGAAGAACGGAGAAGGCCCATCTACTGTATTTTCTCTCAAAAGGTGGAAGCAGAACGACGCTTACCTGGCGTTCGATGTCAGTAGGCTGGCGATTAGTCCAGTGCACAGAGTCAGGATTTGTGGTGTCCAACCTGTATTTTTACAGATTACTTCTGACATAAAGCTGAAAACTATAACCAGCTACTGCACTGGGTGCTTGTGTTTTCATCTTTTAACCTGGGACCTTTTGGACTTGATTCCGGGTGGTGGCAGTTGGGCAATGTGTGTGCTCAGCACTTGGCTCAACCTGGGTCACCTCAAATAAAGTTCCTCAATAAAGGCATTAAGATTTTTAAGACACTTGGAAAAGCTGTGCTTATCCTTTCTTTCTGTGCCTCAGTTTTGGTATCTGTGAAGTAGGGCTAGTGCCACATCACTCCTTCAGCTGCAGGCTTTCGCTTGCTGTCTTTCACAGAGCTTTGCTGAGGGCCCACTCACATTCTGGTGAAGTATAGTATAACAGCTGTTTCATGCAGATATAACTTGGGTGAATGCATTCCATGCATAAACAGCAGCCTGCGTGGGCTATAGATAGACTGAATTGCATGAATCTCTGAGTGACACGAGACAGAAACCACTCAGCAGTTCGTTCTTGTGGGAGAACCTCCTTGGTGTGAGTCATTCTCCATTCCAAATGTAGTTACGAAAAGGACATTCTCCAGAACACAATCTGCTAAAAATGCCTTTAAGTGATATTCTGATGTTTGTAAATCCCCTGCAGAGGGTTAAACGTTTCTTCCCATTTGGAGTTCCTGTCTGTAAGGCTCTTTAGGTTAATTGTTCCTTACAAATGAATGTTGTATTTTTTCTTTCTTCACAGGTAGTGCCTTCCTCAGTGCTGTGTTCCTGGCCTTAGCAACGTACCAGTCACTCTACCCTCTCACTCTGTTTGCTCCAGCACTCCTTTACCTTCTACAGGTAGATGATTTCTAACTGTTGGTACCTGTCGTCATCTTGTAGCTGTGCAGGGATGTGCCTTGGCTATTGAGAGGGGAGTCAGGCAAGTCCTGAGTTCAGAAAAAGCGACTCTCCTCAAACTGTGGGAAGTTTGACGCGTTGATGGGAATGCCTGTGCATAGAGAGAATGGAAAAGAAAGTCATCCACGGAACTGGCTGGTGTTTAGCTTGCCTGAAATAAGTGCTACTCTTTGTGTCGTGTCAATAGCAATGAGGATTTCAGGCCTGGAGAAATTTCTTGTGCACTGACACGAATCACTGAGCTGTGTTTGTGTTTGAGTCACTCAAACTCAGAGATGCTGATTGGGAATTTAATGCAAAAGACAAGTGCTTGTGAAAGTGGCTGGTTGCCATCGTCCTTTCTTCCTCCCCAGGAGCAGGACCCCTGAATTCCAGCAGGGCTGGACTTGGTCAGTCATGGGTGCACAGCATCTCCATGCTCCTCCAGGAAAACTAGCCCAGCAGCAGGCAGGTGGGCATGTCTGCAGGCAGGCCCGGGGTTTAAAGCTGAGGCAGCTCTTTGCTAGTAATTGAATTCATCACCAGTTTGCCTGTGTGCTTCCCACGGGTGTCTCTCAGCTCTTGTACCGCTACTGCAAACAATGACCTAACGGAGTCCAAATTACAGTGCACTTAATGAAAACTGATCATTTGCTCCTCTTGTTCTGACATGGGAGCAGTGTGAGGCTGTGACCGCTGGCAGAGGACTCCTATCCCCATTCACAGATCACGAGGTGACCGCTTTTTATTAATTCTGTCATTCTGAAAGTCCTGCTGTTGAGTGTTTCACCAGTCTTTCTGGGTTACTGCTATCCTGTTTCCCTCATGGTGTTCACGGCTGATCCTAACTACAGGTTCATTACAGTCTACTCTCAAATCTCAGAGCTTCAAGAGACAATGAACAGTCAGTTCTAGTCCATTATTCCCCCCCGTCTGACATGAATTTTTCTTACTTTTTTCCAGAAATTTTATTATTACTCTTTGCAAGACAGGAACTTCCGCAGAGTCAGGGTTGCTTTCTCAGTCTAATAATTTTTAGGAGCATTTACTTTATATATTTTATATTTTGGTTGCATTTGTTCTCTTTTAGCTTCAGTCAAAGTAAAATCCAAGCATTGTGTTTACAAGCAACAAGTGCTTTGATACACAAATGCCTAATTTGCAACTTTTAAAGTGGATCGTGCCGATCTGTGTGTGTTCTTTTATCCAGATTTGTAAATGAACTTTCCTGCATTCTTTGTACAGAATGAAAAGCGTTGGAGAAAAGTTATTTAAATCTATCCTGCCAAAAATCCTTGGGAAACTTGCTTATCGTTTCAACAAGTGGCATTAAACACACTATGACTGAGGAAACAGAATGCTTTACACAGAGTCCACGTCAGAGTGAGCTGGCTCTCTGAGCCTCTCCAGCTGGTGCAAACCCCAATACCAAATGGAAGAGCTTGGAGCTGCAGAACTCTGAGCAATACCCAAAGGTGTTAGCCCCTCTGTGTGTATTTGTCTTTACAGATGCAGTCAGGACACCTCTTGTTGTCGTATGTCATGTTATGGGACAAGAGCTATTGTTGACTTATCGGGACATGTGGCAGTGGCAGGACTGCAGCAGTTGTCTTTGTCTGAGGAGGCTCCTTTGTGCTTGGGAACCCTCTGGATGTCCTTTTTTTTTTTTTTTTTTTCCTGATTTCAACAGAGCATGAGTGCCAGAGACCTGGCCTCACAGGGTGGTGGGTCATGGAGCAGGGCGCTCAGTCACCCAGTTGATGTGGCAGGCAGCAGGCCGGTACTGCAGACACCTGAGATACAAGTGTAGCTGTGAGGAGGGGTGTGTAAATCTTACATTAAGTGCATGAGATGACTCGCTGCAACCAGAAATGACCACCAGCTCAGCTACTGTATTTTCAAGCACGGTTCTGGAAGTGTGTGCAGTGTGTATGACTTAATGGGTAAGAGTGAAGGACGTCAAGCAAATTGTGCTTAAGAGCTGCTCCTTCCAGTGCCATTATGCCAGTGTTTGATACTTTCTTTCATCAATTTAAAATACTGTTTGAATACTCAGGCTTTCTTGTGGCTTTCCACCTAATGAGGGGTATCCGCCTGCTTGTGCTTCATTTCCAGCGTCAGTTCATACCAATAAAACTGAAAAGTAAAAGTTTCTGGCTCTACACCATGCAGTATGCAGCCCTGTACCTGTGCAGCCTGGTGGTGATCATCTGCCTCTCCTTCTTCCTCCTCAACTCCTGGGATTTTATCCCATCTGTTTACGGGTTTATGTAAGTATAAGGGTTCTTACTGTTTTTCTGTCTCACTCCAATTGTGTTGTTTCCTGTGCATCACCCAGGTGCCCCACTCCCCGTCCTAGGGCGTGTGTGAGCTGTGATTTTACTGGCAATGCAAGAAAAGAAAAGAGTATGTGGAGAAGAGGAGGTGTTAGCCAACCTCTGTCAATTAAGTAACAGCAAGAATTAGCAAAGACCAGGAGATGTTTTCCACCGAGTTGGCTGGAAATGGATATGATCATTAAGCTACTGTGGCTGTGAAATTTTTGTCTCTGGAGAAACGTCTGCTTGGGAACAGCTTAAATCCTGCAGGGGCAGGGAAGGATTAGTCCCTTTTCCCTTGAGGTTTTCACCCCTTTGGTTTCTTTTCCAGACATCTGAAATACAGGTCCTCCATCCAGTAGCGAGCAATGGTTAATTAATGTAACAGAAGCAGGGCAGTGAAAAACAACCACTTAAATTGTTCCCTTGATGTTTCTTTTTAAATTTCAGCCTTTCCGTTCCAGATCTGACACCCAATATTGGCCTTTTCTGGTACTTCTTTGCGGAGATGTTCGAACACTTTAGTCTTTTCTTCATATGTGTGTTTCAAATCAATGTGTTCTTCTACACCATTCCCTTGGCAATAAAGCTAAAGTAAGTATGTTTCTCTGCTAGTATCTTTACTCTCTGCTAGTGATTGTCTGGTGGAAGCTTGTAAGGCTGGCATCAAAGGTCTGGATCTACAAGCCTGAAAAAGTTAGGGTTTTAAACAGGGCCTGGCCTTCTCATTTCCCAGTTTCAATCTTTATTCTTCTTACATAGAGTGAGTTGGACTCTGCTACGCAATAGATGTGTTACAGGCATCAAAGGAGAGAGGAGAAGTTTAGGCTATAGGGGTGCCTGCTCCCTGCCAGAATAAGCCAGTGTAGTCAGAAAACAAGAACTCTGGGCTGGGGCTCCAAGTTCTTTATCATCAGGAAAAAAAAGGAAGTGAAAGCTTGGAGACATTCCTAGCAGACCACACTGCCAACATTACCTTATTGCTGAGAAAAACACCCCTAATGCCTGGATTCTCAGTGAGCTTACCCTGGTGACATGGAGTGGACATAGACATCATGACAGACCGGAAGGGTAACTATGGGCTTCTCCAGATAACCTTGGGAGAGGAGGTGCTGGTTGATTTTCAGTGAATAAGGCAGAGCTGGGGAAGAGCAGCCCAGATGGCCAACTGTAGGAAGGTACATGGGGTTGAGTCACAACACTCCCGTGTGAGCGCAGAGAGCAGGTGTGTATCCTGCTCTGCTGAGCAGCTCACTCTACCCCACCCAGCGCTTGCTTGGAGAGAACAGGGGTGCGAGATCCTCTTTGAGCTTATCCCACAGTACGTTTGTGCCCTTGCTGTATTTATTTCCAGCTTGCAGAGACCCTCTAATCCTTTGTGTCTTTTCCCTCCTAGGGAACACCCTGTGTTCTTCATGTTTGTCCAGATCGCGATCATTTCTATCTTCAAGTCCTATCCCACCGTGGGAGACATTGCACTCTACATGGCCTTCCTCCCAGTCTGGAGTCACCTCTACAGATGTAAGTTCTTTGTGTTTGATGGTTCTTTACCTGGAATGGGAAAGGGCCTGTCTGATAATTGTCACCACTGAACCAATCCAGGCCACATCCACAGGCTTTTATGGCCTCCTTGGGGTGTCTGGGGGGAGGCTTGGTTTTTCTGGTGATACTGTCTCTAACAAGCCTTTAGGACTAGGGTTGAAATGGTTTGAGGAGGGACTTTTCACTTATACCTCATCTTCCCCCTCTCTCCAAGTCGTTTTGAAGATTAACTCTTTGGAAGAACCTTTTACAGTCCCATACAAGGGATGTGACTTATTTAAATTACATCCAGCCTTCAAATGCTTCAGTCCCATTTAAGGCTGCGTAACTCGAACACTGCTTCTGCACCACGCAGTCGTTCATTGTTCTGCATCTGCTTCTTTGCTTAGAGTGAAAGTAACTGAATTACTCCAAGCAATTGTCCAGTTTTTCTTAAATACATCGTAAGAGCCTCTTTAGCTCTTTGAATAACCAGAGAGCTTCTTGATGATTTTCAGACTCAGTCTCTAGAACCTGCTGCACTGGGGACACTGGGAGATGCTGGGTTTTTCCTGATGTTTCTTGCTTAAACCAGCTGCTTTGGCCAGCCCTGCTAGGTTGTCCAGGCCTTTTACAACAGTCTTCTCTTAACTCAGGCCAGCTGTGATTACGGACAGTGAGCCTGCCCAACGGCAGGAGGCATGATCACGAGTTGAGAGACTGGGAGACCATTTGCTCTATTAGTTTTGGACTAGGGAAACCTAAGACCAAAGCAGCTGTGATTAAAATGGAGCAGGGAGTGCCAGGAGAGTTCTGAGCATGTTGCAGCCATTGCCAGTGAGGTCCTTATGAGAAATCCAGATTCAGGGTAGTTCAGTTGCATGTTCCAAGCATGCAGGCAGGTGAACTGTGACCAGCAAGAGGAACAGTCATCTGTCACATGTTCCCACCCCACGGTGAGTGAACAGACCTACTAAGCAAGAAGTTTAGAAAGATAGGTATGAACAGGTTTGGTTGTAACAATGCCCTTAAAATTTCAGATAGCTCCCCTCAGCTGCAGCATGATCAAGAGTCTTTCAGTCATCTTCAGGGGCACGGGCTTAGCTGTAGCCAAACACAGCCACCCCAGTGCCAGGATGAATTATAATGCTGCTGCCAAAGGACGGGTATAAACAGTTGACAGAAAACAAAGCCTCTTCTGCCCTAGCTCTTTTAGACAAAATTGTGCTTGTTTTTTTGTCCATCTGACACATACTGACATGGACCAATGGATTCGGACTGCACTTGCACTTCTCGAGGGCATGTGTTTGTCAATATGTTTGGCCTATATCAGTTTCCTCCTGTTACGATGCTTCCATGTCCTTGCCACCTCCCAAGAAAGCATCGCTCTTCCTGTGGCCCACAGGGTCATTTTTTTTTCCTTTGCCATCAGTTTGACATGGCTAAGGAACGACGTGCTCAGCTCTCTGAAGCGTGATGCTGGTGGAAAGGCCCTTCTCAAAAGTGCTCGTTACTGTAGTGATATAATAAATACCAAAAAGCCAGAGTCTTCCAAGGAAGAGCGTTTGGAAACAGGACCTAGAAGGAAAGAGCTATAAATACGGATTGCACACTCAAACAAAGGCAGAAGTATTTATTTTCAAGGGAAGTGCAGTGGATTTCTTAGAAAGCTAGCCAGGAAATTATTAAAGCAAACTGTAACAGCCTGTTGGAGAGAAGTGTGTGTTGGCAAGTGCCTCTCCCCCACTGCACATACCCTGGATACCGTTGCTGGTTGTGTGAGCATGGCTGCTCAGTAATGCATCACTTTAACAGCTTGGTTTTCTTTTGCAGTCCTCCGGAACATCTTCATCCTGTCATGTGTGCTCATTGTCTGCTCCCTCCTGTTCCCCGTTCTGTGGCATCTATGGATTTATGCAGGAAGTGCCAACTCCAATTTTTATTATGCCATCACGTTGACTTTCAACATAGGGCAGGTTAGTAGAGCGAGGCAAACAAGGCTGTGCTTTGGGTAGGTCCCTGGATCAGGTGTCCTGTCCGCAGCAGTGAGTTCTGCAGGATGTGTCTGGCTCTTCACATCCCGTGTAGTCCTGCAGAGCGGCTTCCTGCCTCTCCTTGCTCCAGCTGAAACCTGCCCAGTCCTCGCCTCCTGGCACACTAATGGCAAAGAGTTCTTGTAGTATTTGAGCTATAGCTTGACAATCCAGCTAGACTGTGCTGCAAGTTACGTGTCTGTCACTTGATAGCAGAGGAAAAGCATCTCAGTCTGGCAGGACTAAGAGTGCACATGGATGGAGAAGGTGAGCTACGAGGGGAAACGGTAAAATACGTGGGGCAGCAGCAGCGGGGGCCAGACAACAGGCAGATGGGAACTGCCCAAACACAGGGACACAGCAGCACCAACTTTCCTGAGCTACATTTTCTGAACGTAGGGTTGCAGGCACACGTGGGGTCCCGGTGATGCCAGGGCTTGCTCTTCTGCTTCGCTCAAGGCTGTTCTGGATATGTACATGCCTTTGGCTAGCCTTAAGGAACACAGAGCTCAGCACCCCTGGGGGGTGGCATTCAGCATACACAGTTTCTACAACCTTTCCTAAGTCCTTCCTCTTCTCTGTGCTATTTCTTATGTCCCTGAGCCCTGGGACAGTTTCACGTGTGGGTGAGCAGAATGTCCATTTCACGGTAAAGTTGCCTTTATTTTGAGTATGCCTCAGCCTTTTATGTTTGTCTGCTGCTCCTGAAACTAGAGGAGCGGTTTTGCCAGGGGCCGAAAATCACCTGGTTATACATCCCCTACCCCTTGGTAAACAGGGACAAACACCCCTTCCGTAAAAGCAAATGTGGTGAGGGGCTGGGGGGGCAGGGTATGGAGAGAGACACCACAGATGAGGGCTTGTAGGAAATGGGGAGTGGCTTATTAGCTCCCTAGCTACATGTCTTGCTATGGAATTAAAGGAATAGTAAAACTTTAATTAGAGATGGCAGGTGCTGATATTATAAGAGGATTTTATTTCCTACCTGAGAAAGTCACGGCAGATCCTGCAAGGCCTTGTGCTCTGTGTAAATGCAGAGAGAGGAAAAACCTGCTTTCTGATTACCTTGTGAGAAAGAACTAGGCCTCATCCCCACTGACCTCAGCTCTTTCTTTTCCCATTAAGACATTTGCAGAGAAGTTTACTTAAAAGTGAAGTCAACCATATTCATACAGCATGTCAGCAGTCAGCCGTGGTGTTCAGCAGAACAAGTGGGCAGAGGAAGCGTGGCTGTTTTCACTCTCCCTGGGCTCCTCTACCCTTCTCTGTTCTCCTTTGCACATTATCCTCTGACCTCAGCAGCCTGTGGCCCTGTTTCTCTCTCCCTCGGTCTCCACACGGCCCCTCCACATCCTCCTGTCCTGCCACTGAACCATCCCCCCAGGAGCTGTGTTTATCAGTAACCCAGGCAGGCTCCATCGGACAGCCTGACCCTTCGCCCTGCCTCCGGCCCCGCAGCACTGTAGCGTACCTCAGGCGAGGCACCGCCAAAGCGGGGCATCAAGCAGCGTCCGGAGGTTAGGACGATAGCTGCTCGCTTGGTCTGGCACAAGAAGGTTTTTCCACTCTAGGTTTGTGGTGCTGTTTGCAGATGGAGGAGGGCGGCATTCCTGGAGAAGGGTCACACTGCAAGAGGCTGAATGACAACTGGCAATACTGCCCTGGCAGCGGCCCAGCCACGCCTGCAGAGCCACCTTGCCCAGGGTGACTGCTTTAGAAACACCACTAAGAGCCACTCTTGTGTTCTTGGTGCCTTGTCACACCAGTGCCTCAGGACAACCAAAGTGGGGCTGAGGAGGGGAGGGACCTTGTGATATCCACGGGTTTCCATTTTCACTGCTGTTTTCTGGCACTTCAGTTGTGATTTCATGCTACAGTGTGGCCAGTGGCAGTGCCAGCCCGAGGTACCCCCTTCTCCTGAGCAACACGGGCTGGTGCCAGTGTCTGTGTGTGTGGCAGTGTGGATCAGGGGACAACCTGGGGGGCAGCCAGCTTTGTTCACCACTTGGTGGGACATGTGGTGCAGATGTACACACAGGGTTGGCTGCTGTGCAGAGGGCATGAGAGCACGGGGCAGGGAGGAGCTGCGGAAGTGATGGGGTGGGAGAAATGCTGTTACCTGGTGTTGCTCCTGCACCTTGTGCTGTGAAGCCACAGCCTTGACATTTCAGCTCTTCATACACCCCTTAGCCCTGGTAAGTATTACTGTGTTAAACTGTTGCAGCTTCTGTTTGCCAAGGCTGCCCTGGGAGCTGTGGTCTCCCTTCTGCTGCCTGCAGGCTTCTTACCCTCTCTGAGGAGGAGTGACAGTTGAGAACCAGTCACAAAGTGTTTAACAGCAGTTGGCAGCAGGAGACTTTCAGCGTCTGGGTTAGACTGTGTGACAGTGATTGCATGGAAGGAGTCCAGTGGGTGATGCTGAGATGGTCTGCAAAGCTGTGGCACAGATGGACCTGCTGTTGTCGTGTATTTTGGACAGTTTATGGAGCTGCTGTCTCCTTAGTGGAGATGTCTGTGAGAACGTGCTGGTAGCACAACAAATAGATCAGTTTCAGTCTCCTGGGGCTTAATACTACCAGGCAGGGGACAAGGAGTGCTCCCATGGTCACAGTGTTGCCTCTCACAAAGTGTGATGGGCAGCCTAAGAACTTCCTAAACCGCTTCAGGGTCCATCACAAACACATCCTTTCATTTCTTGTTCTGAAGCGTCACTGATATGTCTGAACATGTCTAACTTCTGCAGATCCTGCTCATCTCGGATTACTTCTATGCCTTCCTCCGACGCGAGTACTACCTCACTCACGGACTGCATTTGACAAGGCAAGATGGGACAGAGGTCATGCTTGTTTTGAAATAAGGACTGTGCCCACCTTTCCCTGGGACATGGACCAGGCTGAGGAACATGCGAAGCTTGGGGTATGTGGGGAGGGTGTGGAAGGTTCCCTGAATGAGTTCTGACTTTGACAATGGTACCTACTGAAAGAAAGGGTTGAGGTTCTTCTGGGAATATCCCTGAGCTGTGGGCTCAGGGCAGAGCCTGCAAGAGCTACAAGTAGGAGCTGCAGTGTTTCTGTTGGAGCATCTCCCTCTTTCCCTCAGCTGTGCTTTTCACTGCAACCTCAGCCATCAACTCTGGGCAGTCCAGCAGGAACTGGAGAAAGTGGACCATAAGCTGTTTACTATCACTGCTTCTTGGAGATGTTTGCTTCTCCTGGAAACATCCCCCTCACTGCTTTGACCAGTAATGCTCCTGCTTGGCACAAGGCAACCTCTGGTATGTGGTGCCTAAGCCCTGGGCGCTGATGCCATTTCTTGGTTCTGCTGTTGTGGAATCTGGAAAAAAAACCCATCTGCTCAGACACAGTGGATGCTTTTGAGACAAATGGGTGACCAAGGATGAATGACCTGTTGGAAGGAGGACAGCTGAAGCTGCTGCCCCAGGTAATTATCTTGGTGAACTGGAACCAGGGTGACATCAGGAGCAGGGTGGGTGCTGAGTAACTGCTGTGTCCTGTGAAGCATCACAGACACTTTGATGTCAGAAGCTGTGCAGGGATGCTACAGGAGCTCAGAAGAGGGAACACGGCTGTGGAGTCGCTCCCCCTGCTCCTGCTTTCAGTAGAGTGACAAAGCTTCGTAGTGCCATTGGGATCACTTGGGGCAGCAGCCTGGATGTGGAATGAACAAGCTGCCCGCTGGGACCAGGGACCATGTGGTGTCAAAATCTCCCCATTAAAGCCCCAGACCCTGTCCAGAAGGAGCCTCAGCCACTGCTGTTGTGGAGTTGTGCTCCGGGTGTTCCACAGCCGCTTACCACTACGGGATCTGCACTTCCTCACGTTACCCTCCTGCAAGGGCAGCGATGATGTCTTGTGGCTGTGTGTGGAGGACTCGGTTAAAGCAGTAGCCCCTGGTTCCCCAGTGGCTCCCCTCTCTCTGTGCTCACACCTGCTTATTTCAGAGCTGCTGCTGCTGGGGACCCCATCAGTGTCGACGGCCGGGGCGAGCCCACCAGGCTGGCAGCGTGCTCTGCTGGTTCTGGTGGCACTGGGAATGGTAACCACGGGGAGAAAGCCGCCTTGCTCGTGCCTGGGCGGCGGGCAGCCAGCTTCCTGCTGATACCAAGGGATGTTCGAAGGGCTGGGAATGTCACAACATAAAACCAAACTGCACCTGGTACAAAGCACCTGGATGCACCCAGGCAGTTGTGTAAACGGCTCCTCTTTCTTTCTGGACAATTAAAACTTCTGCCTTACTGTACTGCTCTTAGCGCTTGGGGGGAGGGGGCTCAGCACACGGCACCCCTGCGCCAGGGCAGGGCTGCAGCTGCGTGGCATGGCAAGGGGCACAATAAACCGGGTGAGTTTTAAAGAGACGTGTGTGCAGTGT
>JAAGNO010004693.1:0-15538 GCA_033439905.1 Ceryle rudis | reverse complement strand
ATACCTGTTTAGCTTTCAGAGCATTAAAAATAATAAAAATAAAAATTCAAATAAAATGAAAATAAAATAAGAAAAAAAAATTAAAATTAAAATATAAATCAATAGAGTTCAAAAACAATAGCCTGAAAATTTGGCTTCTTTTTGTCCAGATAACATTTTTTTCAGTCCTTTATTCCAAGCTGCACTTTTTCCATCAGCCAGTGAGGATTATTGTTCCTCTCACATCACCCCTAGTACACGAGACTCGCCATGTTGTGGTCTATAGCACAGCAACAAAAACCCCATCTTCTTTTACATACAGATGAGTTTGTCAAAGCCAGCCCTGTTGGCTACCCCACACTGCTTGTAATCACACTAAGCTGCTTTCTATTTCAAATTATCCCACCTTTATAATGGTATAAAACATTATAGCACTTCATCTGCTGAGGGCTCAGTGCATCACACTTCTCCTTAAAGAGGATGCTTCCCTCAAAACATACTTTGAGGAAGGAGCCTACCATTGAAGAAAACTATCAAGGACCTCATAGGACATGCACATCCTACTCACACACAAATTAAAAAATGGTTGGATTGTTAGCTTTGCTTTCCCCCTTATTTAAGTCCATGAGACCTGATGGGATGCACCCACAAGTGCATTGTGATGCTTGTTGATGTCATTGCGAGGACACTCTTGATCATCTCTGAAAGGTCAAAGTAACTGGGGAAGGTTGCTGAAGACTGAAAGAAAGCATACGTGATGCCCATATAGAAGAAAAGCAAGGGGGAGTATCCAGGGAACTACAGGCCGATCATTCTCATCTTGATTCCTAGGAAGGAGCAAATCCTCCTGAAAGACATTTTCAAATACAGGAAGGGCAAAAAGGTGACTGTAAGTGGTCAGCATGGATGTGTGAAGAGGTCATTCCTAGCAGACTAATCACCTTCTATGATGAGGTGACTAATTTGGTAGATGAGGGAAGAGTAGTGGGTGTTGCTTTTCTTGAGTTAAAGCCTTTGACACTGTCTCCCACATCATCACAGATAAGCTGCTAAAGCATGGGTTAAATAAGCACACAGTGAGGTGTACTGAAAACTGGTTGAATGGCCATGTCCAGTGGGTTGTAATCAGTGGCATGAAGTCCATCTGAAATCCAGTCTCTAGTGGCATACTCCAGGAATCAAAACTGTGACCATTATTATCTAATAGCTTCATTAATGATGTGGATGACAGAGTGAATCTTCAGCAAGTTTGTAGCTGATACAAAATTGGAAGGAGTCATTGACATACCAGATGGGCATACTGCCATTCAGGGGGAACTCGACAGGCTGGAGAGACGAGCCAGCAGAAATCTCAGGAAGCTCAGCAGAGGGAAGTGCCAAGTCCTGCCCCTGGGGAGCAATAAGCCCATGCACCAGTATACACTGTGCTGCCTTACAGAATGATCTCACCTCCCGCTCCAACTGCAGAAGGAAAGTTGCTGTAGCTTATACAATATGCAAAACTTAAGGCTTCCTGGGGACTTTTGACTTATGCTCTAGTGTTTTCTCATTCCCTGGTCATGCCGCCTCAGGTCATTCAAACAACAACATGGATTCATCTTGATATAGAGTAAGGACAGAGCACAGTGTAACCAAGAAGGTTGTCTAATTGCTGTAAATGATCTCTTCTCTGATGGGGGATCAAGTCAGGAGGAGACACAGATCACAACCAATATTTACTAAAAACCTCTCATTAGTCAAGCTGTTATTAATAGCAATTACCTGCTAATTCAGTACATTCCTTTATCCCTTCACACAGTTCACTCATTTATAAATACACACACACAATCACTCATAGTACCTCATTTGTAGTACCATTTGACAGGCTCACTTGAGCAGCTCACTCAGAAGCTAATGACCATATTGATATGCCAGTGACTTCTAGGTAGGTGTTCAGAAATCCCAAGAGGGTCCCTTTCTTCCTCAGGTGTGTATACACAGCCCTGTATTCTGCATAAAGCAGCCACTTGGATGTGGTCCAAGCTACCAACTGGAGTTGCACTAGGGGTCTTGTACAGACTTGGACAACTCTTGCTGTCCTGAGTTTGTCAGTTCTCGCAGATCCCACAGTAAAACGAGTCTCCAGGATTTGTAGGTACTTGGAAGACTATCATGTGCTACCTTTCTGCACATGGGCTACCTCTCTGACCTGCTGGTTTCTGTTCACTATTCCTCCATCCACACACATAGGTAACCCTTAGATGTCATTCCCACAACTTGTACAGAAAGTGCCTTTATGATATCTTACTTTACTCCTTAGAGAAGTAAAATTCGGTCAAAAATAGCTTTTCTTCACTTGTCTCAACATAGACCTCGACAATGTCAGCCTACTTGTGTATTATACACATTTCCCAAGTTTCATCTGACAAGGAGGATGCTGTGATGCTTCAGGCTTTTCCGTGACTACTAATAGGGGCTGTCCCTTCTTCACCCCAAAACCAAAAATAAGGGGTACTCCCAAATGCTTTCTATGAGGTTTCAATATAAGAAAAAGCAAATTGGAACAGGATAATAGGTGGAGGTTGATTTCTGTTTTGATCATTATAGTCAAAGCATATATTCTGGAGCACAGTAAAACAGTTCAACAGCACTACTGAAAGCCAAAACAGAACAAGTACTTCCTTAGTAATGCAGTAAAGATGGATGACTGGTGGGACACTGTACAGAGCTGGGGAGCAAACATCTGTCCTGCCTATGGACTGGACATGCCAGAGCTTTGGGTTAGCACTGGTCTTGATGAAGCCACTGACAGGACTGTACTTGTATTTCAATATGCTTTTGGGGTGGACCAGACAGATGGAAAGAGGTGCTTATTCTAAGGAGGTCTGTACTACAAAAAGTAGGGACAAAGGCACTGTTGAACAACTGCAGCTACTTGCAAGATTCGTGCTGGACCAGTCTCAAGAAGGATAACAGTCAATGTCCAAAGGAGGATAGTTATGAAATCTTTTCCAACCCAGTTAGCCTCTGGTTTAATTGGTTTTGTTATAACAGTTACATTTCATCCATGGTGTTTTCCTGCTGTGCTCTTTTGTCTTCAGGAAAAATTAGAGACCAAGCTCAGACAAACTTTCTGAAGAAGCAAAGTACTTTGCTCTCAAATTTTTCACAATAATATAACAATACAGATGCTGCAGCATTTAATGAGGTAGGAAACAACATGGTACGCGTCCTCTGTGTTTGGTCACAGTCATTTTTAATAACTCTTTGCTGGGATGCATGGGTTATGGTAGAAAATACCACCCTTGATAGCTGTTAATTTGCTCTCCGTTCCCAGGCCCAGACTATCCCCCCATCTCTTTCATCTTATTTGTCTGTCCACTTTTATCCATGCTCTAAATCTTCAGACAGTGCAATGCCCAGCACGCTTTGGTGCGACTGTCGTATGGCAAAGAGAGAGGCATTTAGTTATGTGTGCAGGCAGCACTGTGAGAAAGGTGACACAGCTCGTCCCCCTCCTTTCAGACATCATCTGTCATTCAGCTAGAAAAAGCACCAGCAGTAGCTGGGAGGCAAAGAGAGCTGATGAGCTCTGTGTGTTAGCAAGGGCATGCACCTGATGGTTCCTGCATCAAGCTCTTCCCTATCTTGGGAAGTCTCCCACTTCTGTGGACCCTCAAAATAGTGGACTGGCAACTTTTGAAGTCTTTTGTGCATGATTCTTCTTTCCTAATGAGCCTCAGTTCTTTAAATCTCTCACTTAAAACCTTAAATTGTGGTGTGGGAAACCCCAGATCTGACACTGAGAAAGGGAAAGTTCATATGGCCCTCTCCCCTCCCTGCCTCCAGCTATGCCCTTGGCTGTAAATGCTTGCAGAGGCACACAGGATTTCAAAAGCGCGAAAAGTTTCAATGAAATTCTGCTTCCTTTTTATCCTGTGACTCTGTCAAAATATAGGATGGGAAGTGAGCCAGTAAATTGCTTTCCTGATGGAGGTACAAGGGAGAGGGGAGAGCAGATTGACAGCAACCACCACCATTTGTGGTGAAAGAAACTCTTCATGAGAGTTTCTTTCATGAGCAGCCTTCACACCTGCTCCTAACCCTGATGGTTCAGAATTTCTTCTGATTTGGAGGTTTATAATTATTTTTGTGATGCAAAAGCAGCTCAGTGGATTGATACAGGCTGGAGGTAATTAATGACTCCAAGGTAACCAAAACCTTTCCCTCATTCTTCTGGGTGTCATCTTCAGCAGCACTACCACACTCTACACTTCTCTACTTCTAAGAGGCTGAGGTTGGCCAAATCCAGGGAGCTCTTGCTGTACCCCTGGAGGGAGCACAGGGCTGTTGGAGGTCTTAAAGTACCATGTATATGTTCTTTTTCTCAAACCTCACTTTTAAGTGAAGATAGAAATAATAAACCAATTTATCCTCTCTTACAAAGATGTAGACACTCTAAAAGAACCCCAAACGTTTTGCAGTCCGAAAACTTTGCACACACATACTTACATGGGTTTAGACAAGTATAACCCATCACACCAAAAAAAGTCATTACAAACTTTGGGTGGAAGCATCAAGAAGTGGGTATCCAGTTGTGTTATAACATTCCCTTCACTCCTCTGCACCTCTCTGAGGAAGCTTGTGGACTATTCTGCACAGTTTCAGTATGGCATACACCATGCCATGGTGTTTCTGGTTTTCCCTTTCAAGCACCCAGGGAATAACCTAGAGTGCCAGTATACTTGAAAAGTTTTGAAGAAGGCAAAAGGATGGGATGAGATCAGGATTGTTTATGAAATTAAATGCTCAGTGATGAACTCTTGGCAAGAAAGAGAAATTGATACTATTTGTTGGGAGAGTAAACATGGAATAAAATGATGTTTACCCCTCAGTCCACAGAATGGTATCTCACGAAAATGTCAGCAAACATTTTCATGCAAGATTTTTAGCAATTGCTTTGAACTACGCCATAAAGCAAGGGACATTGTAACAGCTATTCTGAGTAAAGTCATGGTTTGTATCTGCATGCTTTCACCTAAGCCATTTTACTTGTGAGTTGATGATGTGAGATAATAGAGAGTGTGTATATAAATCTTGCATGGGCTGCACTTGATGTCTTCTGAATGTGGATGCTACTGAGATCTGGAAAATATACAACTTCTTTAAATAAGAGTGTGAAAGTCAGAAAAGGTCAGAGAAGCAGAGGAAAAACTTCAGCTGCTCTCTTATCCCTGAGATAGAAATAGGAATGGTGGTGAAAATGCATTTTCAATTACTGCTGAAAATGATACAGCAGGAGAAACAACAAGGAAGAATCTCAGTTTGTTCCAATTGTATCTTCAAGGGAAGTCAGATCCTTGTGCTATTTCCAGCACTGTATATTGCTGGGTCATCCTCTCCTTCATCCTGTGCTCCTCATTTGCCTCTTATTAGCTCATAATTGCTTTGCAGAACCCATTTCTTTCATCCAATCAGAGGTTCTGTCATGTTCACCTTGGCATCAGTATTTCTTTCTCACTTGTGGTGGTTTTAGCAGTCCTTTCACCTGCATTTTCCTCCCATTCTCAAACTACCTCACTCCAGCCTGTGGTTCAGCATGGGGCTAGGCTGAACACCAGTCAGATGTGCTTTATTAGAGAGCCAGCCCTACTTCTTTGCTTCGTGTCTGGCAGCTATCTGTATTACTTTTGGGCTTGCACTCCAGAGGTTATTTTCTTCTGTGATGTCTAGATAACAACACTTTAAATATATTCTCAATGGCATTTGAGTCAAAAACCCTTCATCTCAAGCACAGCTGACATTAGTTGCCCGTGCTATGCAACAGCCTCAGACATTACTACGCTTAGACAGGAAAGCATTTCTCCATCAGGAGTCCTGCAGAAAATACAGACACACTTTCAGGAACCAGGGGTCATCAGCAAAAGGTGTTTTCATGAAAAAAGTAAACTGTCAGAAATTAAAACCAGCATCTAGCTGCACACTACCATGGAGAGGCACAGAGGAGCAAACCCCATGCTCAGTGACTATGCAGCCACACTGCTGCTTCCAGTCATACACAGCTCCCCAGCTGGGAAATGTGGCTCTCAGGATCAGACCTTGCTTTAGGTCCAAGTGAAAACAGAGACAAATACCAGGTGCTCAGGTGTGTAACATCCAGACAGGTATTATGTCGGCCACATTTCACCACGATGTATGTTCCTCTGGAAAGGTATGAAACCACCACCCCAGAGCTGTAATCACTCAGTGCTTTCCCTGGGCAAACCTAGAAGTATTTGTGCAGCAACAAGTACCGAGCCTGCGTCTGATAGGAAGAAGGCTTGTATCACCTTCCTCCTTCTTCTCAACAGTACAAAAGCAGAATAAGAGCCTCTTCTAGACATTTCAGCCCATGGAAACACAGCCCACCCTGTTGTGGCTCAGCCTTGAACATGGTGTCTCTCATGAGCAGCAGGGTTGCTGTGCATGGGTACAGAACACAGTAATTTCACTAAATATCAGTTTGCAGGGGATATGTTCCAGTCTGTGATGTGTTCCTCCAAAATATTAACCTGTAGGTATCAGAGATGCTGCCAAAATACTTAGTTACCTACCACCCAGTGGTCAATTCCACAGGTAGCTCAGACCCGCGGTTAGCAAAAAGATGGTTTGGCTGGCGGGTGGTACCATTGTCATAAATAAATAAGATTGGGTTGTCTGTGTAACACTGTAAACAGAGTGCTTCCTCTGTTACAGCCCTCTGCCTCTGGCACTGGCTGTTTGGGATAGTTAAAATTTTTCCCAGCATTTCAGGGCACTGGTGCCACACATTTCCTTTCCCATCAGAGTGCTGGCTGAGCCAATGCTCCAGCACTTGTTATTAATGTGCGGGTGTGGAATCTAAACAAAATGCCTTAATAAAGTGCTTGGAGTGCCTTTAATCATGGTTGTCTCACGCATTCCTAAGTGATCTTTTGTCTTTTCATTTCACTGACTTGCTGGAGAAGCCAGAAGACGGGGAGGAGGAGGAAGGGGACATATTTGCACATCTATAAGCTCAAGGAAACATTGGTGCCCATTCCCCTTCTTAGCACAGCCTGTGGTACACCTACTAAACTGTGACTGGCAACAATCTGAATAGAAAAGGCACTGTATGATTCATATGCCAAAAGGATCTTGAAAGCCTCTTTTTTGTGTGGATGTGTAGCAACCCCTCTGCTGTTACCCAAGTGCTCATTTCTCTGATAGTACTGAAGGGCACAGCTTGATGTTTAAAAAAATCCTGCGAGCACTGAGCAAATGGGAATGGAAAAGGTTCTCTTCTGTGTGAAGTCTGTCAGACAACTTCATCCCATACATGAATGCTGGACTCCTAAACTGCTGGAGCCTTCAGCCATGCAGAGCTCAAAGCCTGCATGGCTGAAACTTGCTGCAGCTTGCATTCTTTCTGTGCTGTGATCGTGAAATACAGAGATTTGTCTCTCTGTTAGAAAATATAAAGCCAAATGGCTTGCTTCCTACAATATAGAACAGCTAGGAAAAAAAAAAAAAAAAAAGGAGTCATTCCCTCTGCAATTGCCATGAAAACCTGAGAAATTCTTTCCTGGTTGGAAGTCTTGAGTAAGGATGTGTGCTTTGAGTGCCAGAACCCCACAGAAAGCCCCTTCTAGAAATCCTTTTTGTTTGGGTTTGGGTTTTTTTTTTATTATTATTGTTTCTGGAAATTATCAGTGCCTGGATATCTGGGACTGGGAACCAGCTGGTTTCACAGAATTCAGTCCTAGCACCATGGCTCTCTGCAGCACAGACAAGGCTGAAAAATGTGGAACAAGATCACTAAAACTCAGCCAAGCTCACCTTTATTGGTTTACTTTCACTGGGGAATTCATGTTTATTCATTTATATCTAAGTGATCACCTTCCCCAGCCTCTTGAGATCATGCAGCAACTTGAATGGCTAAGACACTGAACAGGTTTCCACTATACTGACTGTAGCCAGCAGGATTTAGAGGAGAAAAAGTGCCAGTGGCTGAGGTTCCCTCCTGCCTGTCAAGGAAGAGCAATCCCTGACACAATGATGGATAAATCCCGTAGAGACAGAGCACAACACCACAGCAGTGTTCATTCTCCTAGCTGCAGTGTCAGCAGGAGACTAACATCCAGGTATTAACAGCCTTCACACCCCGACCCCGTTGCCCCAGGGGATGCACTCACATCCAGAACAATCCCAGGTCATGGAGCTGTGCACAGTGCTGTGCTTGTATTGGATAAGAGGGTCACAAAGTGACTGGCACAAACTTGCTCAGTCATTAAATGTGTTTCATTTCAGCTGACGTATCTGAAGCAATGTTTGTTACTACATCTGCTCAATGTTTATGTATTAACTGATTCAGATAGCCAAAATATGGTATAAAGCCCCAAAAGAGTCCTCCAAAGATGCAAGATTTCAGTAACAGCTACAGTTTGGTATCTTTTCAGGGACACTGGGAAAAAGTCTGAACACCAAATAAGGCATTTATAAAGGTAAGGCCAGCTATGGACAGTCTACAAAGAATAAAAAATAAAGCCGGGAGGAGATCATTTCCCCATATCATTGTCCATCTAGGAACTAGGTGTTCAGTCTACACCAGTTATCTACATTTATGTAGATAGCAATTCCTTGTCTCATATCCCAAGGCATGCGGGATGACTTCCCTCTGGAACTGCTCACCTCTGCCATGGATTACGGAGGAAACCTGAAGAATTGGTGCAATTCAAATGCCTGACTCTTAGGTAAATCTAGGTGAGATGACTTCTGTCTTTACTGCTCATTATCTCTTTCCAGCATGTCAGAAAATATTGCAACTTACAGAAGTCATGGTAACTTAGTCTGACCGTAGTCACGGTTGTTGACCACACATGACAACAAAGTTTATTTGCAGCTTCAGTTCTGAAGAGTCCCTACTGCACCTAATACCCATCCGCAGCAGATTGAAGAGAACACAGTGTGAAGATCTTTGGTAACATTATTTTATGCCTCTTGACTCAGATGTGCTGGTCAGTGAGGGACTATGGGGCCGCGTGCCAGCTATGCCTCCATTTTTAATGTTAATTCTACCTGTAAAAGCAGTGCTGTTCCAGCACAGTACATCCTGCAGTGCCTACCACAGCATCCGGGCCACAGTCTGCTACAAATGGCAGAATCTTTTAAAGTTTTTTAAAGTTTTTAAAGTAGTTGCATGTTTCCTTCTTCCTGGTGTGCTATAGATCGTTAGCTGTAGACTGAGGAGCATAGCTCCAAAGGCTGCAAACTGAGAAATACGTGATGGGTGGGGGGTCAGGGAGAGGGGAGATGTGAATGTTGTAAGGGAAATGCAGTTATGAACATTGATAAATGTAATTTGAACATTATTTTTGGAAGAAAAAGGGCTTTTTCAGTGTCCTAACCTACTCCTCCTGCCAAAGGCTGCTAAATAAACCTGGGGGCTGTGCTGAAAGCAGATCTACAAAGCTATATCCACAAAACCATACCCAAGCTATCCTCACAAGGAGCTCAGTGCTGCAGCCTGGTGCAGCACAGCTCTGTCTGTGGAATGCCACATTCCCCCTTGCCTGTCCTCATGCAACTTGCAGGGGCAGGGAAATCCCTCCTCCCTGGGATGCTGAAGACACTATTTTCCTCCTCTCCCTGCTCTGGCTTTCCGCATGCTCCCACTCACACTTCTCACACTGCACTCACCAGGTCTTCTTCATCTCACTGCTGGCTTTTCTCAGACCATTTCTAGTTTGCTGCCTGGTCACACCTGTAGGAAGAAACAGCTAGGCTCTTCATTAGCACTTTTTGAAGCTAGACCTCTGTATTACCATGGGTGTGAAATACCTCATGCCACTTTGTGATGGGTTAGGATAGCACATCTGTGATCCTGGAAGAAGAATGAGAGCAGCAGCAAAGACAATTGCTATGCCCACAACCCCATCCCTATGTCTACAGCCTTCTGGACTGCAGAAACCCATCCCTGGTCTTGATGAGTATTCACTGCATCCATTCCCTAAGCATGCAAGCTTCAAAGAGTAGCAAACCTTTCTCTCATTTTCACTGCGCTAATAATTCTACTCCATATGCTTAATGCTTCACACCTATCCTGGGATCCAGGAACTAAAAAATGTTACACATATATAAAACTTTACCAGAAAAGGGTTGGCATGCCACAGATGCCAGAGTGCTAGAGTGCCCTGCTTTGACTGCTGTGGGATCCAGGAAGGAAATGTGAAGCTAATATTGTTTTCCAACGTCCCACATTGCACAAAGTACTCCAGTTGCCCTACGGGGCAGCGAAGTTAAACTTACTAGCAAATTACAACACTTCCAGGAGGAGAATGTAATGATGTTTTACAGCATCCAGTGAATAAAACTGACTGGAATGCCCAACCTGATGCTTGTAGAGCAACTCATCAGTGATGCTTCATTCCAGTTACAAAACATCCTAAGTCACAGGACTTACGAACTTCAATCTTATTTTCGTTCTTTAATAAGAAGCATCACCAAGGTGCAAATTAACTCCAGCCAGCTTAAGTCTTCTTAATTAGGAGGCTAACAGAAAGGAATGAGGTTCTTCAGAGGACAATCCAGATCTTCACTGAAGTGCATTGCAGTCTCTAGAGGGACAGAAATAGCACAAGCTTTCATAAAAACTCAGGCAACAGATTAGGAGCTATTGTCTGGAAATGATCCAACAAATTTACTACAAAGTATTGTTGTCAGCGTGAAATAGAAATGTGATAATAAGAAAAGCTACAATAGCCCTCAGTGTGTTTGTGTTTAATACTTCTTACAACCCTGCTTTCTGTTTCTGATTTTGGTTTTGATTGTAAGTCCTTCTTCCTTCTTTCCCACCCCCTCTTTCCCTCCCCTCCTTTCTGACACTCATTTATTTCTGTCACTAGATGACTCTCCAATTTCCTATGTTCTCAGACTCATCTCTCTCCTCCGCTCCTCCTTTCTTTTGCTGTGAAAGCTGAGGGTCTTATCCTGAATGCCCCTTCTTTGTTGTGAACAAGGGTCTTTGGAGCAATTTATGGGCATGTGCACTAGGGAATACACATCGCCCTTTAATAAAGCACACACCTGGAGAAGGAATAGGAGTTACAGCTAGAGGTTGCAGGCTACAATGCTGACAGGTGAGCAAAATTCCTCTACAGCCATTGCCCCTAATTCCCAGAAATCCCAGAACTGATCCCCACAACTGTTTGGGGGTGTTTTTTTGTAACAAAAAGAATAAGACACCTACCTGAGGAGAATCAGAATAAGTTCAGAGAAATTCAGCTTTTTCTGTCATCTCATGAAGTCCAACTCAGGGGACAAGCCTCTTACTATTTTTCCCCACATCCCATTGAAACCAACTCATGCACAACAGGGGCTGGTGGCCTCTCCACCCACTGTCATTCACTCTCAAGCATGATCTCGTCATGCAGCAAGACAAGTCAGCTTCTCCATTTTTCTCTTATTCATGTCCTGCTTTTCTCATCTTCTTTCTGCCATAACATTACAGACACGCATTCACGTGGCATCCTTACAGAGCACCAGCACACAAATAATCTAGTTCAACTATCCATCATCAACATCTGGCCACAGTGTGGGGATAGTCTCATCTTGGCAGGTCTTTGATTTCTGTCAATACCATCAGCTTCTGTTCCTCTACAGCCTATAAAAATTAAATCAGATGGAAAAGACCATCAGCCTGAGGAGTTTACAGACCACTTCAAGAAGTAGAAGGTGAAACAAAGCATCTGAGGGACAGAGCAAAAATGCTGCAGAAAACAAAACATGTCAGCTCAATAAATCAGTAGGGTTTGATACACAGAGGCATCCTGACAGCAATAGATTGCACTAAAGATGAGAGAAGAAAGTGCCCTCACCATTGTAAACAGATGAGCTCACTCCACACAGAAACAAGGGAAGAATGGCAGAAAGGCTGGTCATATCAATGGACAGGAGTTAGAAGGAACAGGAAAGGATGGAGAAGACAAAGACAGGCATGTTGGTGGTGAAGCTCTCAAAACTGCTGCTTTCAAGAAGGCATGCAAGGAAGGGAAAGTCTAGACTAGGTTTATCCCACAGGAAAAAGGGTTCATACACAAAATCAGTGTCCTGTATGGCTGTGTTTATAGTTACTGTATTACCTCACACAAAGTGGTGATGGTGTGACACAGCCACCTTCTGCCATCTTAACTACTAACCAGGAGGTACTGATTCCAGTGCCACAGAGATAAGAGACAAGGGCTTGTGACTGGGGGGTAAAGATATTCATTTACCTCACCATGAGACAGCCACTGTGTTTGCCAGAAGGACGTATACATCTCCCTGCCTTCTCAGCTTATTACAAGCCCATCTCAGGGAGAGGATATAGAACTTCTCCAGGTGATGTCCATGAACTCACCGAGAGATCCCACAGTTCCCAGCATCTTTATGCCCTGCACTCCTCAGGCAACGCCCTAACCCCAGGAGCCACACCAGCAGGAAGCAAACGTACCCCATGGTGGAAGAGGGCAGGAGGCACTATGTCCCACACGCTGGTCAGCACACCCATCAGTGAGCCTTCCACAAAGAAAACTGTTCATCTGAGAAAGCACTGGCTGAACTGGGGCCTTTACTATCTCCACTGCAAAGCTTTACCATAGCATTTGCTCAGGCTACGAGTCATAATGGAAATGATCAAAACAGGAAAGTTGGCAGAGCAGCAGAGATAGCAGAGAATTATCCATCAGTACACATTAAAATTGAATGATCAGAAAAAAAGCTTCCCTCTTCCAATGAGAAAATAATGAAGGATGATCAGATGAAAAATGAGTAAGAAGACAGGAAAGAAATTTTCAGTCCCTTCTGCAGCTCAGCAATCATAAGCCTTCCATTAATTTAGCTATAGAGAGATGATGTATTAATTAGGTTTTGCCCAAGGCATGTCACTTTAATTAAATATCTATTCAAACTAGGAAAACAGGAAAATGGTTTATTTTCTTTCCTAATTCCTCAGCAAGAGCTGAGTATTTTCTTACATCGTTTCAAAGAATAACAAACAGTTCTTACTAGGACTGAAGACTGAAATCCTTAATGAGGCACAGAAATTAAATCAAAGCACAGACTTGTATAATACATGGTTTACAAAAATTAGTCACCTATTAGACTGAGAAACTATCAGCTTGTTTAAATAGTTGGATATTTTATATTTGACATGAGACAAAATCTCCCACACTATTTGAAATACCACAGTCCTTTCTGTGAACCTTCACTTACAGAATTGCATAATGTTTGGTGCCATACAAATACTTCCAGGAGGATCTGACCTGCTTCAAAATAGCAACAAGGCAGCCTGCCAGGTAGAAGCAGAGTTCAGATTGCCGAGATGTGAGTCAATTGGTTCATCCTGACTGCTCTTGGCTATAAATAGAGAAACAGTGGAGGGATCCATTTCACATCCAGATCGTAGGTGCTTGAACTAGCCCCCTTCAGTTCACTTTTAACGGATTCCCACTGTCAGGAACACGTGAAAACATTAAACAGAAAATAAATGTGCTTTCTTGGTGTTCTATTCTCAGGGGGGCGGTGGGGGGATGGAACTAAATGTAGAAAAATTACAATCACTGGTTAGAATAAAAGTCTTCACAAAGAAAGCTGAAGAGGGGCTATCCAAGGGGGCTGGTTACAATGTGTGTGATATGTTTTCATATTTTGCTTTTATTCTTGTAGCCTGACATCACTCGTTTGGCCCTAGCCATTCATGTCTTTCAAAAGGCAGTTTGTTTATTTGTGTTTATTCCTGAGCTGGGGGACTTCAGTAACATTCATGAAAAATAAACTGATATAGTGGCTGGAGCATTTTGGATCAGTTAATCAAATCTGTTCCTGCAAACTGTGGTGAAAAAGACTGACAGTTCAAGGCTTATGAAGAAGATGAATAAATTTTCCCACAACACATCAACCACTGACATTTCTTTCCCTGCATTTATCAGTAGGGAAGTTGCACCAAATCTTATTGTTTGTCAGTCTTATTAAACGAGCCAACAAAGAAGGTCACTTGTTAGCAATGCAGATGAGCTCTGAAACATTCCTTCCCTTTCTCCAGGCACTGCAATATTGTGAATTTCCACAGGAAGTTTCCTCCTGAAAAATTTCATATATATATATATATATACACACATATATATAAATGCTTGTTCTCAGTAGTGCTAACCATATGCTACTGTGGAAAGAGAAAAGCAAGCAACAACTTTTTTCTCATTAATTTATTGTACAAAGACATTATATGTGTATTTGATGCATATAATGGTACAAGATCGCACCTTTACTGCTAATTATGTCTGGCTCCATGGGGGTAGAGCACAGGAGCCCAGTCTGCACCTAGCTAGGAGGTTAACAAAGGCTGTTCCCGTTCCTTCCTGCTTTTGGTTTTCTCCACTTTTTCTGGCCTTCTGTCTTCCCAGATTGACAAGCAAGAAATCAATCTCATCCCCTCAGCACTGTTCTCATCATTCTTGACTCCAGGACTAACTGGTCTGACCCATGACCCTTCTGCTATTCTTTGCCCTTATTCTCTCAACTACATAGCACAAAGCAACAGTCATGAAGAATGCTACGAGACCTCAATAGCATTGCACGTATCTTCAGTTAAATGAAGAACAACTGAGAGTAATGCACATGTAGGACATGTTGATATCTGCCTAGGCAGGGACAATCTGGAGTTTTCTCAAAAAAGGCCTGGATCCTGCTGGAGGGACACTGAAAGGAGCATGAAGACTTCTTTGGGAGTGTCCTGGTTTGAGTGAGAACAGAAATAATTCTGTTCAGTGGTTCTACTTTTCAGCTCAGTTCTTCTAACTAACTGCACTGGCTGAAGTCAGCAGCCTGTTTTCCTAGGCAGTGGCTGCTGCTGGCAGTGATAACAACCCATGGTTAGAGTGAGTACCAAGGGCTGGTGTGCAGACCAAGGCCACTGCTGGATCTTGTGCACCACACTGGGGGTGCAGGAAAGTGAAAGGCTGCACCTGCAGGGAGGAGCAGACAGGACAGGTGACCCCAAACTGACCAGCGGTATTCCAGCCCATGTATGTCACATTCATTATAAAGCAGAGGGATCTGGAGGTTCTATAGCTCTCTCTGGGGGGTCCCAGGCTCTTCTCCCCTCTTGGACCACTTTGCCAGTTTTGCTCGGCTTGGCTCAGGTCCTCTCTCGCTTCCTTCCTTGGAGTATCCAAGGAGGACTCTGTCTGTTCTGCCTTCGACCCCATCCGTGTGTTCCTGAATCTGGTACCAGAATCCAGCTCCTGAACACAGCTCCCATCTGCTGCTGGGCCCAGTCTGGGACCCCTCTGGTGCCTGCTCCACAGCATCAGTGGTGACGGTGACATAATTCCATCAGCGGGGTTGGGTTCAATACTGGTTTTCTATAGATTTGTAACTATTCTAGTTTTATTATTTTCATTCAAGCTGTTCTAGTTTCCTTTTCTAATGGCTGAGTCTCTCTCCCTTATTCCCTTTCTCTTCCCCTTTGGGGAAGGGAGAGGGATTAACAGAGACAGGTCTAAAGGGGCCACCCTGACCCTAAACCAGGACACGCTGCTATCCCAAC